>JAPYYM010000848.1:0-14204 GCA_028534135.1 Potos flavus
TGGGGGCCGGGCCTTTGGACAGCATGGTGGACATCTCAGGGCTCCGTGGTTGGCCCAGCATCCGGGGCAGCCAGAGGGAGAGCCGCTGGCCTCTAGGGACCAGACCCCTGAGCAGCACCCTAGCCCCCACCCCCCGACCCCCCGAAGCCAGTGACTCACCTTGGACTTGAACCGTGGCCACCTCTGACCTTTGCGCGCCCAGGGGTGCGATGAAGGCCACCTTCCTGGTCCCAGGCCGCCTCTCCTGCCTCCAGATCTGGGATAGAGCGCCGCACGGGCACGGAAGCCTGAGCTCCATAAGGTAGAGCCAGCCCTCTGCCCGATCTGGAGTCACGGGCCATGCAGATCTCAGCCAGACACGTGTCCCCTCAGACAGATGTTTCCAAACAGCTGGGGCGGTCAGCGTGGACGCGAACACTGGCAAACATACAGGAGCGGCAGGAACAGGAAATTCAGGATGCATGAAGCTTTCCATCACGGCACACGGAGTGGGTATACGTGGGAACGGTGGGCCCAGGAGGATAAGCAAGCCCCTGATTTCCTCCTCCTGCGCAGATCGGGACAGTGTCCCTCCAGGTCGTAGCTCCCGATAGGCGTCCCAGGAACCTTCCCACGCAGCATCCGGCCACGCTGGCTTCCGGGGCTCCATGGGGCAGCCCCAGGGCATCCCCCCCAAGGACAGCCACCTTTAAGAAAGAGAGGGCAGGACAAGCCCGGGGTCGAGGTGGGGCAGTTTGCACAGGAGAGCTTGACTCTAGTGCTAGCTTTGCAGGAAGAGCCCATCTCCACGCAGGACACCAGGTCCGACCAGGTGGGTCTCGGCAGGTGGAAAGGACTCCTAATCCCTCGGGAGCCTGGCTCCAGCTTGGAGTCACCTGGGTGACCGACGATAGGATGGCATTCAGACGGGCCAGGAGCTCGGAAGGGAGGCGGTCAAAGATGCTTAAGTCATGTCTCGTAAGACAGATTCCTGGTATTCTTGTTTTTCTCTCAAGTTTCTCTTTTGCTTACCCCAGTCTTTACTACATACTTGTCTGAAAGGGTCAGCCACATGTTGGGGGGACGCAGATCCCCCAAAGCCCAGCACAGGGGACATCGGCAGTGAACCGCGGAGAGCCTCCAAGAGAAGGTGAGCCTCAGGGACTGAGAGAATGTCGAGTTTCTGTGGTCCGGCTGCACTCCGTCCCCCAAACCGGAGAAATGGGTTCCAGGCCCAACTTGGCTAAGTCCTGAATCCCGTTCCTATCTAAGAAGGTAACGCTTACCTGCAAAAACTAGAGCGAGCACTAACTGGCTCTCTCCTCTTGCAGGAAGGGGGGCTTCTCTCGGTCCATCTTCTCCCCAGACTGCTTCCAGAAAATACTCCATTTGACTATGTGAAAATACAGGCTGCTTTGGGTTTTGTGCTGTAGGGGTCCCGTGACGGGTCCCGTGAGCCTGCAGCCTCCCATCCCCTGACCTTGTGCTCGGTCACGTTTGGTTCTCCTTGTCCGTGGCTCGCTGGGCACGGCTGCCGGGAGGAAACCTGGCAGAAGAGGGGTGGGTAGGGGGAGTGGCCGCGGGGGTTTCCGAGCAGAGGGAGCAGAAGCTGCGGGCCGGTGTCCTCCCAGTGGTTTCAGAGAAACCCCTCCAATCTCATGTCTCTGGGGCCCACTCTGCCCCACACATGAAATCCCGCTGATTTCTTTCTGGTCACTAACTTCCGCAAGTTCTTCTTTCAATATGCAAACAGTGCTAGGAAGATAAGAGGAAACCACATCATATCTCTGCTTAGAAACCGTTCTAATATGTTTGTAAATGTGCAGGGCAAGTGTCAATCTCCCCGAGCAGGCAGGCTTAGATGAAGCTGTGTGCTCATTTCCGTAAATGTGCTTAAACACTTAAAGCAAAGGGCTTTAAATCAATCTAAGCTTCAAAGGGCAGGAGTTAAGAGTCATAGGACGGTCGCCAAAAAAATACCTTCTTGACTGGAGGAGCCCCTCGTGGGTCTCTTTGCCATGAATGACACAGAGAAAATGACATCTTCTACTCCAGTTCAACTCAACAAAGATCTCTTTAATGCGGCCACAAGTAAGGCACTGTGCCAGCTGGAAATGGGGACAAGATGGCATACGGCGGCCCCGTTCCCAGGCGGCCTGGCCACGTGAGACCAAACACACAGACACACGAAGCCAAGGCCGGGGGAGCGGGAGAGCTGGAAGCAGGGAGGCAGCCCACCCGGTCGGAGGGCTCCACCAGCGTCCAGAAGGGACTCGCAGGCAGCCCGAAGGGGGATACGTTGTCTGGGAAGGTGGCGACAGGAGCAAGGCACGGAGACGGGAAGTCACAGGATACTTTAGGAAACATCCATGTCGGGTCTGGATGGAGCATGGGGCAGGAGCGGGGACTTAGGGGAAGATAAGGGTGGGAGCAAAGATTGGGACCCTCGGAGCAAGACCAAGGCCAAGGCCAAGGGGGTTGGGGGCCAATTAGCAACACGTCTGCTGTTTCTTCCTAGTTCTTCGTCTGCGGCTGTTGCTGCTGAGAGCTCCTCCCGAACCCCCTGCGAGAAGGGCCATGCAATCCCCCCTTCCTGGGACACTCTCCTCCGTTCCCCAGCACCCCTCCCACCCAAGACACCCACACAGAAGAACAACCCTGAAGGTGCCGCTTACGTCCTGCCGTCTTGCTCAGGCAGCAGGCGCCCGGGCCAGGCTCCTCTCTCGGGGACACGGCCTGCCCTCGGCCCCCGCCGCGGGGACAACCCCAGGTCTGCCAGTCTTCGTCCCTGGCGTGGAGTCGGGCCCGTGGGACAGGTGGGTATCTGAGGAACCACAGCCTGAAGCATCACAGGCGTGAGTGTGAGCTGGGGTCAGAGGTGGTCAGGGAGGTTTCCCTTTCCAGAGAAGGGGTCCCCAAGGTACCAGGAAAAGCAAGAGATCAGATCTCCCCAAGGAGATGTTTCCTGGCCACCTTTTTGTTTTTCATCAGTTAATTCACATCTGTTTCTATTCCTTGCTACTAAAGGACTTTAGTGGATTCATTTGAAAGGTCTTTGTTAGAAAGGAAGTGACTTGCTCGAGAGGTCAAGCTTCAGTTGCAAGTCAGGGTCGGTGAGGACACAGCAGAGTAGGGTGGTGGCAGGGCTGGGGGGGAAAGGTTGGATGACGTTTGAGGTCCCTTCTAGGAGGACAGAGGCGCTTCTTCTGGTCCATGATGCTGGCCAGTCTCCTCCTGCTTCTCCCCCCAAAATGAGAAGCAAAAGTAGGAATAAGGACTCCTCACAAATGTCCAGCTCCCTCGGAGGAGGGACGCATGTAGATCCCGACAGAGTCACTCATGGCAGCAGGCCACCAGGGCCAGGAGGGGGACAGGAGTGGCCATACTTCCCCCAGCAGCAGCCGGTGCTTCTGCTCTGGTGGAGCAAAGGGGGTGGCCCCTTGCTGGAGCAGGGTGCCCTGACCACACCGAGGGTGACAAGTGGAAGGGGAAAGTGGCCTCAGCTCAGCGTCCCCCTGCTGTGATTATGAAAACGGAGGCCCCCTCCCTCCAGGCAGCCTGCATCACGTCCCCTCAAGATGTTGCCATGCCCTAATCCCAGAACCTATCACTGTTACAGTCTACGACAAAAAGAGACTTTGCAGATGTGATTAAAATAAGGATTTTGCAGTGGGGAGATGATCCTGGATGATCTGGGAAGACCTGATGTCCCCACGGAGTCCTTAGAAAAGGGACTCCGGAGAGGTCACCATCAAAGGAGGCCAGGTGATGACGGCTGCAGAGGGAAGCATGATCAGAGACAGAAGATGCTATGGGACAGGCTCTTTAAGGACAGAAGAAGGGGTCCGCAAACCAGCACACCCGCATTCCTTAGGAGACGGCAACCACCTCGAAGGGTCGCTACCCCGGAGTCCATGAGGACTAAGTGATTCATCCCCACCGCCGTAGTCGTTCAGTAAGTGCTCACCGTTCTAACGATCCATGGTCTGCTAGAGCTGCACTACCCACGGCCACGGCGCCACAGGCCACGGGGAACTACAGAGCCCCCGAAACGGGGCCAGTCCAAATTGAGGGATGCCACAAGCAAAATACGCCCAAACGTCAAACACTCAGCACCGAGGGCAACAGAACGTAACATGGCCCAGTAATTCCTCTATTGAGTATGATCTATTGAGTATGATCCTCTATTGAGTAGTATCCTCTATTGAGTATGATCTATTGAGTAGTATCCTCTATTGAGTAATACTACTCTATTGAGTATGATCCTCTATTGAGTAATACTACTCTATTGAGTAGTATCCTCTATTGAGTATGATCTATTGAGTATGATCGAAATGATCATATGTTGGATGTACGGATATGTAAAAAGATTACTAACATTAATGTCACCTGTTGCCTGTCCCCTTGCCGTTACTCTTATGGTAAAGTAGATCACCAGGTCGCGTCCTCGGAGTCTCTGGCCCCCGCTGGCCACGGTACAAAGGAAAGCTGGACGTGTTTGGGGAAAGTGGCCCCCCGCTCCGGGGCTCACCTGCTCCTTCCTTTCGGTCCATCCATGATGCTGACCCGGGGATGTTCTCGGGAGCACCCTTCCTTCGAGACTGCCAGGTACCAGCTAGACCAGGACAGTGAGTCCGGCTGTGCTCAGACACAGCGTGGGTCCCGGCCCCAGGGCTGCGGCGATGGGGAACCGCCTCTGTGCCTTTGAGACACGCAGTGAGCCGGGAGCACAGCCTCGCGTGGGGTTCAGCAGGGGCCTTGACCCCCGCCCCGTGCCAGACTGTTCTTATAATCGCTGCCGTCTGCTCCGAACTGTTTACCCCACAGCCGGCCCCAGAGCTGAAATTCCACCGTTCGGAGGACGCTTGTGAGGAGGACATTTAACCCCGTCTGGAGGCAGAGCGTGGGTCTGACAACCGGTGAGCCTCCAGAACCATCGGCCTCCACTCGCTTTCCTGGCTCCTCTGGCCTCCAGAGCGGCCTGCGACCAGCACCTCCCAGCCCCGGGTCCACTCTGTCCCGGGAGAAGCGCAAACAGGCCCGTGCCGGTGGCTCCGCTGCCCCTCACGGCAGGTGGGGGCCTCACAGACGACAGAGCTGGGCACGCGGGTCCCCATCGGCTCTTGCGACCAGTCCCGGGTGTGGCACTGAAGTGGGCGTCGGCCACTGTCGGGGTGGGGCTGGGGGTGGGGCTCACCACCCCGAAGGTGAGGGGCTGCGGCTCCTGGGTCTGCGGAGCCCACTCCCCGCCCGCAGGCCTGGGGGGTATGCGCACTTCACTCCCTGCTCCTCCCTCGCTTGGGACACCCTCCCGATCCCCACGGACGTCTGTGTTCCTACGGAACAGAGGATTGGCACAGATCCAGCAATCCCCCTTCTGTGTAGACCCCCAAGAACTGAAAGCAGCGACTCCAAACAGATATTCGGGCGCCCACGTTCAGAGCGTTTGCATGGCAGCGTTTTTCACGGTGGCCAAACGTGGAAGCCACCCAGGCGTCCATCGGCGGGGGAACCGAATGGGGTCCCTCCACGCGGTGGAACAGCGACCAGCCCTCAGAAGGGAGGACGTTTGCACGGGACACCTGCTGCGACGCACGGAGGAGCCTCGAGCACCTTGTGCTCCGTGAAACAAGCCAGATGCAAAATGACAGCTACCGTGGGACCCACGAGGTCGGGAGAGGAGTCCGAAGCCCTGGGCAAGGGGGAGGGGGACTTCCTGATTAACGGCGCAGAGCTTTAGTCTGGGATGACGAAGTCCGGGAGGGTCGTGGTGGGGAGGGCCGTGCACCAGTGTCAACGTGCCTCATGCCGCTGAGCTGGACACTTACAAGTGGTTAAAACGGTAAACTTTATGTCACGGATATTTTACCACGATTTAAAACAAAAAGTGCCTCCAACTTCGAAAAAAAAATCTGAGTTTCTAGAGCTCTAAGCAGAGCCAGGCTGTGACCAAATAGATCTCCAAATCTGAAAAACTCCTCGTGCGCCCCTCCCTTTCCGGAGTGGAGGAGCCCCCACCGGGGACCCCCAGGCCTCCCACGGCCCGCCTCCCGGAGGGCTTCGCTCCCACGCTTCTCCACCTGTCCTTGGACCTCCAGAGCACATGCGCCACGTCGGGACCGCACAGGGGAGCCCGCAGTTCCTGGCAGTAAGCCCGGCTCGTGGGACGCTGGCAAACACCGCGAGCCTCACACCTGACACCGGAGCCTGGTGGCGATAAAGCCGAGATCCCTATCTCCTTCTAACCACGGATACTCTCTCGGCTGGCTCAGAAGTCAAGCCCAGGACAGAGAGGTATTAGCCCATGACCACCTAAAATCCCAGCGCTGCCCATACTAGACCAGAAGGCCAAGTGCAGGGTTTCCCGCAGGCCTAGGTTTGTGCAGGCTTACCTAAGGAAGGTGTACACTGCTTAGGAAGCTATGGTCTTGAGGTTCAAGTGTGCCCTTCCCTGCTGGTTTTGTGGTGCTGGCTGCACGGCCCTGCAAATTATGTTTCCCCTCTGCCGGCTGGAGACCGTTGGGTTCTGCCAGCAGGAACGCTGGACAGAGGCCGGAGGCAGGAGGCGGGAGCGCGGTTCTTCCCCCGGCTTGCTCCTCCTGGCAGGTAGGCCCAAAGAGGGCAGCAGGGGCTCCCCAAGATCACAGCCTGGGAACCCTGACCTCAGCCCTCATGCCCCAGCCTCGGAGGGCAGCCACTTCCTGTACCTGTTTTCCTTGTTACCTCACTATCTCACGTTTGCTTGCGTTTTCAGTCCTCCAATAACTATTTAACCAATTGCTTACATATTTTCTGCTAGCATGCCTAGTGTGCTGGTTGTTTTTCTGGTCAGACCCGGACTGTGGTGGGGGTTAAGGTCTGCGGCATATAGACCCTTAGAGTGACCCCCAGGACTCTTGGCCCCTGGCGTGCAGGCTCTGTAGGCTGTCCCCTTGAGCATGCGCAGGACCTGTGACCTGCTTCCAACCACAGAACACGGCAAAGGGGAAGGAATGCTGCAGCTGTAATTAAGGTCCCAGAGCATTCGACTTTGCGTTAGTAAAAAGAGAGGTGGTCTGGGGTGGGCCTGACTTAATCAGGTGCAAGTTCTTAAGAGAACGACGAGGTCCTGCCTGAGGTCAGAGGGCTCTCCTTGCTGACCTGATGCAGTAAGAACCATCAGAGGAAGTCCACACAGCAAAGAACCTAGCGGAGCCTGCAGCTGGCACGGAGACCGGTGATTCCCAAGGGAACTGACGCTGTCAACGACCCAGATGAGCTCAGAAGCAGACGTGCCCGCAGCCGAGCCCCCAGATGAAATCACAATCCCGCTAAAACCCCAACTGCCATCTGGGGAGACCCTGGCAGAGGACTCTGCTGAACCACGCCCGGGCTCCTGACCCCTGGAAACTGTGAGCTTATGAACGTGTGTATTTTTCAAGCAACTAAATGTGTGCCAATTTGTTACGCAGCAAGAAAACGACTAACGCGGCATCTGCAGACGTTATGCGAGGCAAAGGAAATTCAGTGTTAAAACTGCCCAAGAAAATCCCTTAAGAAAGTTGACGTGAGAGCTAGGTTTCTCCCTCCTAGATTGGAGCTCATGGTACGAGCTGAAGTAGGTGGCTTTCATTTAACGACCATGTGGTTCAAAAATATATGTGTTTTTCAACACCACGATCACACTCAGCGTACCGAGACACCCATACAAGAAAGCTGAGATTAATGATGCAAGCAGATCTGGGTCTCCTCTCAGCCCCTTCCCGGCAGCAAAGGCACCAAACGGGATAGCGAGTGCAACCTCCCTTCTCATGCAACGTGCTCTCTGGCTTAGTATTTTCTCGGATTTACTCCTTAAACAAAGTGTATCCTGCCATTCTCCTGTATTTGAGCTTGGGTGTTTGCATTTTTAAATGAATAAGACATTTGTAATAAATGTTGGAGAAGCTGCTTTTATAATTGAAGACACCTGGTTTAGCCAAGACGCTATGGAGCCTGCCAATAATCCGTTAGTAAGAGAAACGAGAACAGTCTCCCAGAAGGCCCCCCAGCAGAGCACGAATATTTAAGGACTAAGGCAGGTCCCCCACCTCCACCCAGGCCAGAAATAATTAGTGAAAAGTGAAAAATGGCATGTTTGTCACAAAAATCTGTAACTCAGGCCAAAGAGATTCCTGAGTGCCTCCCAGTGCAGCGCTGGGCTTGATGCCTATGGACGGGGTCATTTCGCAATACTTAGGAAGCTAACTTGAAGCTCTTCATCCAATAGATAATCTATCGTCAGGTGGAGCACACAACCCTACAGGTTGCAGCTTATTGCCCTGAAACACTTGAACCTGTTCTGAATCTAATCCATCAATCTCAACTTAATACTTTATCACACAGCCTATCTGTATCTATGTGTCTATATCTACTTCTCACACGCTCTTTGGACCCGTTTGAACACCTTACTGGTTCCCATATTAATTCATGAGTTGGCCGAATAAAATTTTTGACACGGTTTATTTTATAGTTGCATGAGAATAGGGCTTTCATCTGTTTGAAAACTGTACTTTAATCCAACGTCCAAAGAAGACTCCAAACCATGCCGGAAAAGTCTGGTGCATCTCCATGAGGCAAGCTCAGGTGGGACAGGCCTGGAGAAAGACTACAGGTTGGTTTCACCTCTCCTCCCCGAGGAAGCGAGGAAGCACGGCCATCCGTCCCTCCTCCCCCAGCTCTGCGACTTCCCCTGCCCTTGCACAGACAAGGGCGGATGCGAGGGCAGGCCCCCGGGAAGGGCTAGGAAGGGTGCAGATGGAGTCCGGTGAGACGGCGGGCTTCCCGAGATGCCAAGCAGGAGGCCCGGCGGGAGCAGCTACTATAAATAAAAAGCAGCAGCAAAGAAGGAACAGGAAGCACGTCTGACTTCTGCGGGCACCACCAGCCACGAGGCTGGGCAGGGACGGGTCTACAGCCTAAAAACCCTACCCTGGGCAGGGTTTCTTAAATGCAACCACACACGTGCATTACAAGTAAATTCCCATCTTTGCCAAGCATGAGGGTTTTGTCTCATTCTCTGCTTCTCTGGCACCAGTGGGGAGCCCGCCCATCACTTGGATTCTGACACTGGGTGCACAGATGCGGGGTGCCAGCTAGCACCCGACCCACGGGGGGCGGGGCTCCATCCCATCCCGCTGCCCTCCCTTCAGAATCCGTTCCTGGCTCACTTACACTTCGGTCCAACGGGGCTACAGAATCACGGATTCCCACAAGCCCGCCCCCAGCCAGGTCCCCTAATTTACTGGAAAACTCCCAGAATCCGGAAAATTCTGTATTTGCAATTACAGTTTATTACGGTTCTGTTAATTGGACAAGGTGGCCGTTAGCCTGAGGGAGCTCTAGCTCCCCGACGCCCTAGCGAGCGAACCCAAATCTAAGCTCGTAAATGCCTCCAGTTTAGGAAACCAAAGCCTAAGGACAAACGCCGACACAAACAGCCAACGGCTTGAAGCTGCGGCCGATCAATACTTTCCCTTTCTTGCTTCTGTACCTTGTGTCTTCAGCAGAGCGCTTCTCACCGCTTCCAAACCACGACTATGCTTCCGATTCTCTTTTATCGTAAAGCTCACAAGTGAACAAGCCAGATGAAAGGGCCGGAGGGCAAGGTCCTGAGGAGTCCCGCGTCTGGGAGCCTGTGTCCCCGTGGGGGTGGCCCGGAGCCACCTGTCCAGTACACGGGTGTTTGCCAACCCAGAAACTGCCCGAATCCCATCATTTAAGGGCTTTATGGGGTTTTGTTACAAAGGCATGATGGGTCAGTCATTGGCCATCGGTGATTGACTCAGTCTGCAGCCCCCCACCACCAACTCCCTGTGGGTTTGGAGGGGAGGGCAGGAGAGGCTGAAGGTTCCAGGCTTCTCTCAAATAGAGAGTAAAAAATATGAAACAAGCATGTAATTGAAGAGGTTAAAAAGAGGTTAAAGCTTTAAAAAAAAAAAAAAGGAGAAGAAATAAATTAAAAAGCTAAAAGATGGAGTTAATTGGAAACCCGTGAAAGAGCGGAAGTGATAAATAAGCCCCGGAGGGTGTGGAGCAGCCGCTTCCCCGCGCACATCAAGGGCATGATCCCTTTGGGGTCTGCTGGAGAAATTCCAGCGCCAGGATCGGCATCCCTTCGCAAGAAACGACAGCTTTTTCTGAGACTGTGGGAGGCCTTTCTGCACATGCCTAAGCCCCCCCCATGTACCCCACCTCCACACAGGATAGCCCTCAACCACTAACTGTCGGAGTTGTGTGTAAATCACTCCACCATCCCTCGGGTGGGAAGCCTCTGAGACATGTTTCTACTCCCCGGAGTCCCCAGGATCACATTCCAGTCCCTCCCTACGGTGGTGGCTGGCTGAACAATTCAACCTTTTTCGGCTGCTTTCCTTCCCCAGGGTCACCTCCCTGCTCCCCCCAGTGTTTCCCTACACCAACCAGATCAACTACTTGAACACAGGGGCGCCTGGCAGGCTAAGTCCGTAGAGCATGTGACTCTTGTTCTCAGGGTCGGGAAATCAAGCCCCATGTTGGGCATAGAGTTTAGTTAAATTTAAAAAAAGAGAGAGAGAGAGAAAGAAAGAATGAATGAACATGCTTGAACTCAAATCCTTGTCTTGGGGAAACCCTAACTGTACATCAAATAAATATCTAAAACAAACAAATAAACAAAAGTCTGCACCTATAGGGGGAGAAAAAAAAGAAAAGAAAACCAAAATGTACCAAATTAGAGATAATAGCCACAGATTAAAACAGAAGGTTATAGTCACACATATAGGGAGCAAATTTTTAAAAATTCTATGTAAAACCTTACGCCAGATTATTTGAAAATCTTAACAAAATGGCAAACTTATGGGAAAATACAATTATCAAAATTGACTCAAAAGAATGTAGGTCTGAGAAAACTAAGAAGCATGGGATAAATTGTAAATCATGGCTAAAGAACCACATCTTCCAAATATGGTAGGTCTAGATATACTCCCTTAACGTGACAAAAAATAGATGGTTCAAACCAACCAGTTGTTAATGCTAGTGGAAAAAGTAAGGAGACTCCACAATATTAATGGTGGATGAGATAGATTCCAAGTCCAAGTCTGACTAAAATAGCACCAAAAAGAGAAAATTACAGACCAACCTGACTCATGAATATAGATACAAAAATTCTGAATAAAATATTAGCCAATTAAATGCAGCAGTGTGTTAAGAGAATAACATGCTGTGATCGTGTAGGTTTATTTTTATAAGAATATAGTAAGGACCAAAATTAGAACATCTATTAATATGTTATTGCCCATAAAGAGAAAAATTAAAAGATTAACTCAATAGACACTATAAACATTGCTTTCTGATATTAAAAAAGAAAAACCTATATAAACTAGATCTGAAAATATACTTAATTAATAGGAAAAGGAATATCCATTTCAAATTAATAGGCAATGTTGGAGTTGAGGCAAAACTTTAGGGGCACCTGGATGGCTCAGTTAGTTGAGTGTCTGACTCAAGATTTCTGCTCAGGTCATGATCTCATGAGTTGTGGGATTGAGCCTCTTGTTGGGCTCTGCACTCATCAGAGAATCCACTTGGGATTCTCTCTCCCTCTCCCTCTGCCCCTCCCCCCTGCGTCTGTACAACTCTCTCTCTCAAATAAATAAAGAAAACTTTATAAATAAATAAATAAAGGCAAAACTTTAGAGACATTCCCAATACAGTAAAGAGTAAGAAATCGTGATTGCTACTGCCCTCATCTGGTGACACTGTGATGGTGGTTTCAACCCCACGCAATAAGACAGGAAAAAACATAAATGTACAGCTATCAGAAAGGAGGAAGTCTTCATTGCAGTTCACACAACTGCCTATCTGTAAAAAATCCAAGAATGTTGTGGAAATAAAGAAGACCGCCCAAATGAAAGCAGAGGCTGTGTGCTCAGAGCTGGCTATCGCAGGGGAGTTAGCCATCTTCCCTTGCTTCGGTGGAAACTCAAAGGCAGGTCAGGGAGAGGGAGGCTTTAAAGTGGAAACAGAGAAGGGTTCGTATCCTCGGATAGGAGGCTGTTGGTGCGCGAGGAAGGTGGGGGAAAGCTAACGAGGTGCATCCTATGGGCTCGGTTTGGGGAGCATATTTGGTTTTCGGTGGTTGGTGTTGAGTTGGAATCAGGGGCGGAAACTGGGGCAGCTGGTTGTCATCGAGCAAGTCCTCAATTCTGGAGCTGACTGCTCCAGGGGTCCTGGTTTGACTTTCCCGGTTGGTTGCTGCAAAGGTTGTGGGTCAGAGTGCTACAGTCCTTTATGAGATGACTGTTGTTCATTTGTACATTTAATCTTTTAATATTGGCCCCAAAAGAAATGAAAACCAATAACACGATAAGGTAATGAAGTACAGCTGTAGCCCAGATTTCTGCCACCAGAGTACCCGAGTCGTTCAGGCTTCTTGAATTACCTTTCTCGTTATTTCAAACAAAACAGCTTGATCCTGCATCCCATGTGGAAAACCCAGCATCCAATTAAATGAGATTCTCAGAGGACTTTGTATTTCTCCCAGTGACCTGTCTCTCGCTGTGACTCCTACATTTCACTGATCCTTAGTCTTCGCCCTGAACTCGCCGCTCATGACAATTTTATTCTTCCACTATCCCTTAGTGCCGCCCTGGACACTGCCCTATTCCTTCATTCGCCAAAGCATTGTTAACCCAAACCTGTTGTATATAGCGGACTTTTAGCCAAAGCAACTGAGAGAGAGTCTTCTTTACTGCAGAACAGTGTAGGCGACAACATTGAATATAAGGCATCATTGTCTTAAAAATGCATCTTTTATTCCTCAACATGGGGACTTTCCCACTGACCATAATCCTTGGGTGCCAGTCTACACTAGCGTATCAACCTTGGGCACTAGTCTACACTAGCAACTTGACTTTGGGTGCCAGTCTACATGAGCATCTCAGCGTCTTTCTCTCCAGTCCCCCTCCTCCTCCCTCTCCAGACACCCCTCACTCTCCTCTCACCTTCCAGCTCTTGGCCCCTCACCCCCCCCAACATACTTGCAGACACTTAAAATTCTTCTCACTTTATAATAATGTCATTCAGGCCTCTTTGAGTCTTGCCAAACCAAATATGAAGCTGTGACTTCCTCAAGCAAAAATGCCCGTCGAGGAATTTGCTTAAGACACAGATCCATGGGCGCGCCTGGGTGGCTCAGTCAGTTGAGCATCTGCCTTCGGCTTCAGTTGCGATCCTGGGGTCTTGGGATCGAGGCCCATGGTGAGTTCCCTGCTCAGTGGGGAACCTGCTTTTCGCTCTCCCTCTGCCTGCTGCTCCCTCTGCTTATTCTCTCTCTCTCTCTCAAATACATAAATAAAATCTTTAAGAAAAAAAAAAAAAAGACACAGATCCATGAAGTCCAAAGATGAGTTGTGACATTGGGCTAGAAGGCAGAAGTGGCAGTTCTTTCTTTAATCTACTTTTGTCTGTTCTCTCACACAATACGAATTTGCGAAAATCAGCTATATTTTAGTGTAAGAATTTATGGGGATAAATTCTGTTAACAATATAAACAATAAAAAAGATGCTCGACAATAAATATAAAAAGTACATAGAACTGATATAAAGAAATATTATAAACCTATATTGAGGAATATAAAAAAGATTTGAGAAAGACACACCATATTCCTGGGTGATAAAATTCAATATTGTAAAAATGTCAGTGCTCTTATATTAACTCATAAATTTAATGCAATTTCAATCAAAACCCCAAGGGAATTTCTTTGTTTGCAAATCGACATAATTATAAAGTCTACCATGAAGAATAACAAATGAGACTAGCCAAGAAAACATTCTAAAAGAAGAAAGACAGGTATCTACATTGTCACATACTAAAATGTGTTACAATGTTGAAATCAAATGGCATAATGTTGTTACATGAATATGCAGATACTAAGGGAACTTAATAAGAAACCCCATCAGTTAGAATCTGGTTCATCTGCAATGACTAATAAAACAACCTAACAATGGTTTAAACAGTATAGAAGTTTATCTTTCTCTCATTTACTAGAATAAACAATTAACAAGATAACAAAAACAAAAAACAAAAAAACAAAACAAACAAAGTAAACAATCCCTAGCTGATAGAATGTCATCAAGAACCCCTTTGGCACTGAGGCTTCTATTTTGCCATAATGTTCAACAAGTAACTTCTATTCATGGTCCAAGATGACTGCCAGAATTCTCTT
>JAPYYM010000849.1:0-14198 GCA_028534135.1 Potos flavus
TTTCTTCTCCTCATTAAAAAAACACTTCAGAGTAGGAAGTAGGTAGTATCTTTGGGTCTGAAATCCAAATGACTATGGGAGAGAATTTTGGGCCCAGGTCGATAACCTGACTTGCTCTAATCAACTATGACAGGGGTTGGGCTCATGAAGAGGAAGCAGAGATAACGAGTCTAGTCCTATGGACTATGGATGAAGGCAATTCTAAGTGGGTAGCAGTTCTCTGAGACATAACTAAACATTTGCTAGAGGTACATATTAAGAGAGTCCTGACTTTGCTTCTAATAACCTAAATATCTCCAGTAGTTCATTCACATTCTTTGTGCCTTATTTTCCCCATACTGAAAGCAATAATTTGAAATAGATGATATTTCAACTCCCTTCCAGCTGTGAAAAGCTATGAACACTGTCTTATGATTTAACTGCTTTTTTTCAGTTGTAACTGTAACTTCTGGTTAAGCATGTCAAATTGAACTCAAGCATTTGTCTCAGCTCCCTCCAAAACTCCAACTAAAATGGTGATGAAGAATAGAAGTGGCATAAACTCGTGAGAATTAAAAAACAACAGGGTTGAAAGGACAGCAAGTGAGAAATGCCAACCAAACTCCAGAAGCTAGAAACCTAATGGACAGATAATAATTGACTTGGTAGAGCAGAAGACAAAATATTAGCCCAACCAGTCTATCCATAGAATACCTGAAAGTCTCAGGAAGAGACACTAGTTACCTGTGACGAAGAGGGTGCATAAGAAGATTGAAAACAAAAAACAAAAAACAAACAAACAAAAACAAAACAAAACAAACCCTCCCCACAAAAGAAGATTGAAAACACAAGTATTGCTTGAAAGTCTTTATAAGCTGTAAGAACCCCAGATCACCCCCTGCATATCTATCAGAGACACTCAACTCCCCATCTCCAAGGGGCCAGATGACTAGAGATTTACTCTCTGAAAAAACTCAACCAGAGGGGTCCTGGGTCCAGACCTTAAACAGGAGTGAGGCACTGTAATGAAACTAAGGAGATCTACTGGGAAAATCCTTTTTCCAACCCAGACTGTTTTTCCTTGGCTTCCAGAACACCAGTGATAAGGCAGGAGATTGGAGAGTTACTTTCTGGTGAAATTTAATGACTCATGAAAAAAGACTTAACTGACCATTTGAAGTGCCCTAAAAAATAGCCAGGTTTTTAACTCCCTAACCACCATTGAGAGTCCGCCATGTCTTATATTGTCTTCATGAGTAGATAGACAAGGATCTCAGGACATATGAAAAAAGCCTCTAATACAAAAGCCAAAGATCAAAACCAGCATACAGAAAATGGCAGTCAGGGGATTTGGAAACAATACAGAAAATAGAAGAAAACATAAAAGAAAAATATCGATATTATTTCCCAGGGAATAAGAGAAGATATTACACGGTGAAGCACTAAGAAAGGTAAAAATAAACATTCACAGAATATGAAGTAGCTCCAGGAGATAATACCACGTATAGCCAAAACAACCCATTTGGGGAAAGGATTGAATGTTAAAAATTAAGAGCTGAGATAGGAGAAAAAAATACAGATGGAAAGTAGAAGAGAATAGATATGAAAATTAGGAACCATCCAAGAGATCAAACATCTGATTTGTAAGTAATTATTAACTTCAGGAAAAAAGGAAATTTGTGTAAGAAAGGAAATGTAATTAGAAAGTACTAGATGGTTTTGGAGTGAATGACACTGAAATAGCCATAATAATAATAATAAGCCATTTAATATTGATTTAACAAAAGTTGTGGCATAACTGCTTTTTGTTGTACTCCAGTGAGGCTGGATGTATAAGAATGGATTGTTTATAATTTCTTTTTTATTATAAATACTTACTCATACCTTTGATTATTTTCATTGGTGTATTTACCTTTTATTATCATTTTGTAAACACTTGATTTAATAAAAATATGCACTCTTTGACTATGATATGATGCAAATTTTGTTTTTAGTTTGTCTTTGACCTTGTTGTTTTACTCATGGTATCTTTGTAATGCATAGAAAATATGCATTTTAAGTTTCTCGATCTATCAAATTTTTTATTATTTCCTTATTTTCACGTTGCTCAGAAGGTTCTTCACTGAAAATAAATATAACATTAACTTTTGTTTTCTTCTTTGATTGTTATGATTTTGATTTCCACATAGGGCTTTTTAAATACATTTATGTGCATGAGTTGTAGCTAGAACTATACTATTTTTTTCTGCGATTAAAGTTAACTCATTATCCTATTATGATCTATGGCATTGTCTGACCTTTTTTTCCTTGGTTCAAAATGCCATTATTGTCATGTTTTATTTCTTACATGTGCTTAGATATTTTCTGGGCTTGAAGTTTCTTAGTTTTATTCATATAGGTGTAAAACTTTTCCCGTTGGATTAATTCTTATGTAACAAGTGTTTTATCACCGTGAGTAGGATTTTTTAAAAATTCGTGGCATTCTCTAATTATTAGTATTAAATAGGAAAGTTATTGCTCAATATATATTTATTCTCTAATATAGCATCTTGCTTAACATCATTTCTAATAGCACTTGACTGGCATAGCCAGATAAATGATTATATGATTTCCAAATGATTACAAATTGTCTTCTTTCAAATATTTATGCCTTTGATTTTGTTTTCATGTCTTGGTTACAACTTTCAGAATAATGTTGAATAGTAATGGTGATTGTGGACATCCTAACTCCTGGCTTTCACGTGACTGCCTTCAAAGAAGTGATGTCAGCTCAAATGCCAACAAAAGCCTGGCAGGAAAAGAACAAGTGACATAGACCAAGACAGGGAAATAAGAAGGCAAGTGGCATGGGACACAGTCAGTGCCACCTGTTCTTCGTGCAGAGGAGACCATAAAGAGTGCTGGGAATTGTGGTAAACTGAAGCATGCATAGCTGACTGCTGTGGGAAGCCACTATTAAGCTACAGTTAATTTTTGTCATGTGTGCCTAAGTTGCCAGAAGACAAAATGTGGAGTTTATGTAAAATAGGATTTTTAAATGCTGGCAACTAGGGAGAGTGCTTATTTTCCATCTCTTTTCTATATTACAAGAGGACAGATTTTTAAAGTTTCAAAATATGTATAGGAGCTTGTAATTACCATGATAAAGTTCATGTGACATTTATTTATATAGTCATATAGCACTTGTCACATGTAATTATAATGGATTCTTTCCACATCAGTCTCTTCTGCTGGATGATGAGACCCTTGGTGATGGGAACGATGATTTATTCTTCCTTTTATCTGTGATGTCTTACATAAGGCACATCAAACTTATTCAAAAGTGCTGAATTGAATAGTGCTACTAAAAAATATGAAGTCATTTTCATATTTACCTAGAAATTTATATATTTGAAAATTATGTTTGTATATACTTGCATTTGATTATATGTTCTACTAATTTCAGGAGGAAAAACAGTTCTATCAAAATAGCTAAGTGACCAGTCTTTAAAGATAAGTTTCAACTTAGGGCTAAAGTAGGGCACAATCTCTTTGTGGTAACAATCAAGGTGTTTTTTTTGTTTTGTTTTGTTTTGTTTTTTGCAGAAAACATGATTTATGTAGGAAGGGTAAGATATATTGGCTAAATATTGAGGGATAGCTCACAATCTGAATGACAAAAATTGGTCTTTGGAACTATGTTAAGCTTCCTGGCCTTCTTTTCTCTGAGGTAGGTCAACTTGGCAAAGCCTTGAATACGGTGTTTGCAGAGACATTAATGATCTTACTAAATTGAAAGAAAATCCTTTATGCTGCTTTAACTATGTAGATAGGAGGCTGGTTTTTTCCAAAAGGAAATAGTCATAAACCAGGCGAAAGCATGAAAACTCCCGAGAGCATTGCTGGTCAGTTGCACAGCAAGACCATGTTACTACTTGCATGGTAAGTGCAGGTAATTCATTCTCATGACAATGTCAAGACAGAAGGGCTAAAATGAAAACAGTAGTGAGTGATGTGGCACTGCTCGACCTTTTTCACTGGGAAAATGTGAATATAAGAGAAAGTAATTTAAACAAGTAAAATGGGGGTGCCTTTACATTGTGAAAATCCCTGAAGCCCCTTGTCATTCTTCTATACCAAGCAACTGCCATAGTTACTGTGCCCTAGAGCAAAGTTATTTGGGCTGGCTAAACCAGGGCCAAATTTTTAAAGAAAAAACAAAACCCAGAAAACAGGAAAATAGTGAAGGGACCACGGCCTCCATATTACAGAAAAATAAGTTGGAAGAAGTCGAAGTCAGCTGATAATATCATGTTGAAGGTGATATTTCAGGAAGATTAATTTAATGGCTCTTTTCATCATCACTGATTGAAAGAGAGAGAGAGGAACTCTAACCAAAGATCAACAGTTAAAAAAATCTACTCCAATGATCCAGGTGTAACTTGGTAGCATTATGAACTACAGGAGGGGCAATATGAACCAAAGGGTGGCAACAAGGAGACTGCAAAGGAGCAGGAATAGAGCTGAGGGGTCATATGAATACAGGTGTGGGGGAGAGAGAAAAATAAAATGCCTTCTCTATGCCATACCATGACTTAATTTTCATGGATCAGATGGTCATTTAGTGTTAGACACATTCTCTAAAGTACGACTTTGGTTTTAAAAAGGAAATGAGAAAACATTCTGTGCTTTTTTTCCTGACTCGGTAGCTATTCCTTTTACTCCATATTCTTTCATCATTAAGAATATATAATTAAAAGAGTCAGCACAATGTAGTGAATAAAGCAATAAATTAAGCTGGTGGTGCCAAGTTCAAGTTTCAGTTCTGCCCTTGACTAACTGTGTGACTTGCCTTTTTAAAGCCTCATGTCCACAGCTATAAAATGAGGTTGAGCTAGACATCCTGTGAGTCCTGTTTTATTTCTATATTGCAATATTTTTTCAAACATAAAATATGAGAATACATTTCTATGAAGGGTGTTGCCTCCTTAAGGTGTACGATTTTCCTTTAACCTTTATCATTTTATTGACATTTACCTTTATCAGAAGACCCTTTTATGTTTAAAGATTCCCATAAATTGCAGTTTGTGAACTCAGGAAAATGGAGAGATCAGAAGAATATTTTAATGCTGTTACAGGCAGTTAAACAGGCCAGAAAACAGAAAATGAAACTAAGTCAACAAGCAAAATGATGGATGCCACACAAGCTAAAGGGTGTTTTAGAAGGGAGAGAAATGCCACTGCGCCAAACCATATGGCACATTAAAACCAGGGAGGACATCGGCACAATCCTTGAATATGGTGGATTTTTCAGCTCATTCCTGAATAGGGCGAAATCCCTATTTTGGGGAACTGAACCAAAATTAAAGTGACAACAAGGTGAATAATGAGAAAAGGAAAAATAATAACTTGCCCTGATGATTTAAGCTGAAACTATAGTAAGTCACAAGCAACGGCTTAGAGCATTTTCATTTGCGCCAACCTTAAAGCAGATTTCTGAGACTGCAAAGTTTCCCTTCTGTCTAACTTCTGTCCACTTCTCTTAGAATCATCAGTAGCTAAAAGTCTTTTAATCTTGGAGACATATCACTTATTCTCAATTAGGACTAAGGTTCAAAATATAGATATTCCTGAAGGCAATGATATATTGGCTTAAACTCCTGCTAAATGGTGAGTGAATGGTAGAAAATTTTGCCTAAAGCAGGTTTTGATTGAGAACATAGAACTAGAAAGAGCTATGTCTCTGAAATTGAGAAGGATGCGTTACTGAGAAGAGAAAAGGTCTTTAAGGAAGAGCTGCTAACTCGCCTGCTTTGCACTTTGCAAAAGCTAACATATTTGGTCCTTAGAAATCCATTGTAAGCTGTCCTTGGGAGCCATATTTGTGTTGATGGCTTCTGTTAGTGAATAAAGATTTCTACATCTTTTACTACTCCTTGAATCCTTCTGCCTAGGGCATCAGCCTTGTTGCTTCTCTGTTGTTAGAAACAGAATGGGTAAGATGATTGCTGGAAGAAAACAAGAAGAAAGAAACCAAAGTGTATCTCCTACTTAGTAAACCCATGTTGTCTTCCCAAATTCCTGTTTCTCTGGGCCTGCCTGGATGGAATCTCTCTAGGAACAAATATTCCCATGTAGGAAGAGATGCCTCAGAGTCAAGATTATTGAAAAATGAGCTGGCAAACTAACTTTCTGAAGGAATAAATATGTGCCTTTTATAAATATTAGAAACAGCTTGATCATTGCACTTTGAGATTTGCTTTGAAAGCAGCAGTTAAATCTTCTGAGCACCACACACTACTCTTTATTATTATTGCTAATCGAA
Organism: Potos flavus; assembly: GCA_028534135.1. Classification (NCBI taxonomy): domain Eukaryota; kingdom Metazoa; phylum Chordata; class Mammalia; order Carnivora; family Procyonidae; genus Potos; species Potos flavus. Next base: position 6,284 of record JAPYYM010000849.1, read on the forward strand.
AATCCATAATGTGAACTAAGCACCTTTTTTTAGTAAAGGGAAAACGAATGAGTTCAGCTAGTGTGGTTTAAAAAGTAGCCCAGATGCTGCTTTCTAATGATGTCTTAATGTAAAATTATCAATAGAAGATAGAAAAGAACGTATTTGGGTCATGCATTTAAAGAAATGATGACTCAAGAGGACAGGGCTTGAATGAATGGAGTCTTCATTTCTGAACTTTAGCAGACCTTGCTTATTTTTAGCTGCCTTTAAATAGTCATGAGAATTAGCTCAGCATGTGAAAGAAATTAGGTCAAAGTTTTAAGAAAAACAGGATGAGGGAAAAATTGTTTACATGGAAAGCATGAGCAACGGCACAAATCCTACCCTTCTTTTGATTGCCAGTGTCCTCAGCAGAACTGTTGCAGTGATGATGTGGAGGTGGAGAGTGGAGAAAAATGGTCAACAGGACGCAAGATGTTGCCTTAGCCCATCTGCAAAATGTCCATCTGCAAAATGCAGTTTTATGGCTTAAATAGAACAGGCTTGGGTTTACCAATTTATTTTTAAAAATTCACCAATTTGGTGAATGGGAAAGAAATTGGATTTTTTTCAACTTTTATTTTGAAATAATTTTAGATTTGCAGAAGAATTGCCAAGATGGTATAAAGAGCTCCCATATAATTTTCACATGGTTTTTCTTAATGTGAACATTTATGTAGCTATGATGCATTTATTAAAACTAAGAAAGTAACATTGGTGTGATACTATTAATTAAACAACAGCTTTACTCTTTTCCAGAATTGTTTTTGCCTCTTTTAGTTCCTTTGCCTTTCCATGTAAATTTGAGAATCAGCTTATCAATATCTACAAAAGACTTGCTGAGATTTTGATTAGAAATGCATTGAGTCTATAGATCTACAGACTAAACAGTATTGAGCCTTAAAATCCATGGATAAGTTTAATTTCTCTATTTAGTTCTTCTTCAATTTCTTTCATTATGTTTTGTACTTAACATATGGAAACTGCACACATTTTTTTAAAACTTATACCTACATACTTTATTGTCTGGGCCTATTATAAATAGTATTGCTTTTTAAATTTCAATTTTCAATTTGTCATTGCTGGCATATAGGGAAACAAATGACTTTCTTATATTGACCTTGTAGCCTGTGTTTTTGCTAAACTCGGCATTTCTAGAAGTATTTTTTATAGATTCTTTGGGATTTTCAATGTAGACCATCATGTTGTCTGTAGATAGAGACAGTTTTAACTCCTTTCTTTCTAGTCTGTATTCATTCATTCACTCATTCATTCATTTTTGTCTTATTGCACTGGATAAGGCTTCCAGCACAATCTTGAATAGCAGGGACAAGAGAGGACATCTTGTCTTGTTCCCCATCTTAGAGGAAAGTGTACAGTTTCAGTTTCAGTTATCATTAAGTATGATGTTAGCAGTAAGTCTCTGTAAATGCCTTTTATTGGGTTAAGGAAGTTCCTTTCTATTTCTACTTTACTGAGTTTTTTTTTTTTTTAAATCAAGATTGAATTTTAAATTTTGTCAAATGCTTTTTATGCATAGATTGTTATGATCATATGGGTTTTCTTATTTAATCTACTTATATGAGGGATTGCATTGATTGGTATTTGAATGTTGAACCAGTATTGCATTCCTGGGAAGAGTCTTGCTTAGTCATGATGTATTATTCTTTTTAATATATCCTTTGAATCAATTTTCTAATACTTTATTGAGGATTTTTGCATCAATATGTTCATGAGGAATATTGATTTGGATTTTCTTTTTTTTTTAATTAAAAATTAAAAATTAAAAAAATAATTTTTATAATTAAAAATGTTTTTGCATTTTTATGTCTGAGTATGATATGTCTTGGTGTGTTTGCTTTAGATGTTTATCTTGCTTTAGATAGTTATACTGTTGTTTGCTAAGCTTCTTGGATTTATTTTTTACGTGTGTGTGTGTGTGTGTGTGATCAATTTTGGAAAATTTCCACACATTATTTCTTTGATATTACTTTCACCTCATTCTCTCTCTTCTTGGAATTCCAGTGATGTCTATGTTAGACAGTTTGATATTGTCCCACATCTTTTGGATGCTCTGTTCTGGTTTTTCAATTTTCTTTTATTTTTGAATAATTCTTATGACTTATCTTCAAGTTTACAGATTATTTTGTCAACTATGTTGAGCCTACCAATGAGCTTGTTGAAGTCATTCTTCATCTTTGTTACTGCGCCTTTGATTTCCAGTATTTCCATTTGATTCTTTCTTACAGTTTGACCTCTCTGATGAAATTACCTGTTAGTGCCTGCTATATACTTTTTCCACTGAAGCCTTTAACATTAGTTAATCAGTTATTTCATTATTTCCTTCCTTCTGCTTGCTTTGGGTTTGATTTGTTTTCTCTCTAGATTTGTAAGATGGAAGCATAGCCTGAGTGTGATTCTGATGATTCCTTTTCTCTTTGGACTGTATTTTTTCTTGCCTTTCTCTATGCCTCTTAATTTATTGATGAAAGACAGATATGTTGTATGGGACAGCATACATTGAAATAAATATATTTTATCCTTGGAGGTGAGCACATCTTTCCTTCTGTTTAGCCTTTAATGTGGTGGTTTGTGTTAACATTGTCAAGAGTTTAGTTGGGTTTGAAGTTTGTTGTTGCTGTGGTTCCCCTCAGTGCACCATAGGTCTCGAATTCTACAATCAATGTCTTATGTTTAGCGTATGGGCTTGTGTGTCATAGAGTTTTCTCAGTGAATGCTCCCCAGAGAGAATCTGTCTCCTTCAGATCTTTCAGAAGTATTTCACTAATATTTTTCTTCATACTTGGTGTGATGTAGGACGTATGGAGCAGAAAGCGTTCTCTGATGTTATGCTTAAACTTGAGTCTAAGGCAGATATTCAGCATCTGGAGTCCTTCTAAATGCTCCTGCTCTTCCTCTAGCTCTAATGCTGGGCTTAGCATGTATTGCTGTTTTTCCCAAAAAAGGTAGGACATTTTATTTTCATGTTCCTTTACCCCAGATGTAGTGGGCTTCAAACAGTGTACTAACGTGATCATTTTTGCTATTTTTTTCCTCTGTAGATTAAGACTTTTTCACTAGGGAGATAGGAGAGATGGATCTGGGGAGAGTTTTATAAGGGCCACTGTCTCCTTTGTCAAGCTGGCAGTACAAGGGAAGCTTTTTCAGGAGTCTTCCTGATCTTCTTTATGAGCATCTCACTGTAAGAGAGTGAAAGCCTCTATGACTGCATCCCCCGGAAAACTTGATTAGTTGGATTTTGATGTACTTTAAAGCTCTTAAATTCTGTGGCTTCTAAATTACAGGTTTCTATGTGTGTTCTTTTCTTTCCTCTAACCTCTTAGACACATTTTATAAGAGGTATTTATAAATGTTTTTAGATCTTCAGAAAAGGACTATAATTATGTGTTTTTAGTTGACATCCTTCTATTGGATGCTTTAAATATGTTGTATAGTGAGACTCTCATTTATACATGATAATTCTGACACCCTTCACTGAAATTATTCCTCTGTAGTGTACATGATTATAATCATTACTTATCTTCTTGTGATAACTAGGCAGGGCTGTTTATTTCTCGTCTTTAGTCTAGCACCTAGCACAGGGCTTTGAATTTTGTAGATTCTCAATCTATATTGATCGTATGGGTATTAATGAATGAAAAATTAAATACAGCCCCTGAAGAGTTACAGTATTAAAATTAATGACGAATGGTCAAATAGACTACGCGAGAAGCTTGTCACATTCAAGGCCATTATTCTGTTAATGAGTATGGGGAGAAAAATGCCGATTCTGTGCTATGTACATTGAAAGTGGATCCAGGAAGCCCAACCTAGCCCAGAAACATTATAGACAGAGGATGGAACTGTTTCCCCATTAAAAAAAAAAAAATGTACTCATGTGGTTGCTAATGCCCTCAATGATTAAAAACAATTTTTAAAGCCTTTAATACCATAGTTGATTTAATCTCAGACTAATGGGAATAAAACAAAGTAATATTTTTTTCCTATAGCAGATACTGATAGAGTAAAGAAGTAATCTGAACAGAAAGGAGAAAAGTCAGGAAAATTAACGATGCCAGGTATTAAAAACAGCTTTGTCAACTTCATATTTCTGAGTGGGACTCGCCACAGCCAGTATAGGTAGGTTGTTGATCTGAGCTGCCACATGGTGGTGGCTTCTGGCTTTCTGGGTTGTATAGGAGCAGAACAGTATTAGATTCTCTAGGATGGTTTTAATGACTGAACCTGCATGATTGTATACCTGGAGCAGCTCCTGAATGGAGACTCACCTCTGGATTTTACTTAGATGTCACTGTATCCTATTTTGAAGCAGAGACAGCATGGTTTCCTTCATTTGAATATGAATTCTTTCAGTTCTAGAATTTTCTAAGAGTACTGGGGGTGAGAGGAGCAGGACAATAACATCCATGCTACACAGAAAGTTGGCCCATTACTACTGCCCTGCCCACATAAACTCCTACTTACTTGCTTTGCAGAACTAATGTTTTTGAAACATCAACCATGAATTCAAAGTGAGAACAGCCGTTATAACCACATTAAGGGTAGATGCAGGGTAAACCACGGTTGGGGTTTTATCAAGAAAGGTTGAAGGGGAGGCCAAGGCCCCTTAGGGCTTATAAAGAGGAATGATTTTATTTATGGACCAATCCTAAGCCTTTAAAGAAGGAACTATGAACATTTGCTTGAATGGAACTACCATTCAAGCAAATGGTAGGGTTAAGGGTTAGAAGTGCTAGAACTTCTAGAACTATTCTAGAACTATTTGAATTCAAGCCCTTAGATGTGAGCTGGGAAGAAAAGAATTGGGATAATTGAAATTGAGATTATAGAGGGAATATGATTATTGGTCATGACAAGGTTGAAATCATGTAGTAGTTGGGTTGATGGATACAATCACTGGAGGTAAGAAAACCAAGAAATTGAGAAGTCAGAGTCTTGGAAAGATTATTTATGTGGATGTTGGAATTACCACGAATTAAGTTAGTAGTGTTTGAGAGAGACTCATTATAAAAATCTTCAGGGAATGAGATATTATGGAAGTCTGGGGACGATTGCTTCAAGGAGGGGTTGAGTGTGGTATAGTCTGTAGCAAGATCTCCAAAAGAGCTGTGGAATTTAAAAGAAGGAGGAGAAACTGTGTGGTGAATAGCTCATCGGTAGAAGTGTGTGGGAGGGAAGAAACCACTGTTCCATAGCGGTGTTGGCAAAGGTACTCAGGAAGAGCAGACTTGTGGTAGAGCAAGAAAGTAAAGAGAACATTAGGGGAGAGATTGAAGCTCCAGAGCTTTTTGTCATGACAGACTCTAAAGGGTTCAGAGGTTTGGGAAGGACTATGAAGTTGAGTCTGATTAAGGGATGTATAAAGCTATATGGTATGAGGATCCAGGTAATAAGTAATAACCTGAAAATTTTGGGCTTCTTGAACTAAAAAATGTGCCCCAAGAGTTTCTTAGAAAGCATGTGGTCAGGATGTAAGTGTTTGGGTCTTGCCAGGATCTAAAGGAACCTCAGTGGGTTTCTACATCAGTCACACTGATGGTATGTCCAAGCTGGTGGAGGTCATCCTATGATGTAAGCATTGTCTGATTTCACAGAAGGAAAAAATGATTTCAAAGAAGTTAGTTGATTTGACAATGAATGAAATGTCGCAGGGCTCAAAGTCTGCATTCTGGAAGGTCTGCCAGCTGCCCTCCCCTAACTACAAGGCTCCATTGTTCCTTTAGGCTAGTCTTTTTTTTTTTTTTTAATCAGATTTGACTGTTAATCCTTTATTAGTCAATTGCAAGAGTGACATTTCTGAAATCATGTTCATTTACAAATAACACATGACAATTGCAAATTTCTTTTTACTTTTCTTTCTTATTATCATCACAACCTGATGACACTACTATTCTACACAATTATTCAGATGTTCATGTCATTAAAATGTACTAAAATGCTTTAGTTAATTAAGCAATAAATAGACCAAAATATCCTTTTAATGACTTAAACATATGTGGAAAAGAATACATGCTTCTAGTCAATTTACAGGAAGATTGGAGGTAAATGAAATAGACTATAGTATTTGGTATATCATATATACCAATACACATACCAATAGAGTGGTATTTGGAATTCTTGAATCATGGAGTATAAACTCCATGAGAGCAGAGATTTTGTTTTGCTTTGTTTTTTTCTTTCTGTGTTCAAAGTGCCTAGAACAGTAAATGAATTGGTATTTCCCCCTTAGGACCGCCTTTGCCGTATCCCATAGGTTTTGGACCAATGTGTCTTCATTCTCATTGGTTTCCATGAATTGTTTAAGTTCTTCTTTGATTTCCTGGTTGATCCAAACATTCTTGAGCAGGTTGATCTTAAGCCTCCAAGTGTTTGAATTCCTTCCAAACTTTTTCTTGCAGTTGAGTTCCAGTTTCAAAGCACTGTGGTATGAGAATATGAAGGGAATCATCTCAATCTTTTGGTATTGGTTGAGTCCTGATTTGTGACCCAGTATGTGGTCTATTTTGGAGAAAGTTCCATGTGTGCTCGAGAAGAGTGAGTATTCTGTTGTTTTAGGGTGGAATGTTCTGTATATATCTATGAGGTCCATTTGGTCCAATGTGTCATTCAAAACTCTTGTTTCTTTATTCATTTTCTGTTTGGATGATCTGTCTGTTACTGAGAGTAGTGTGTTAAGATCCCCTACAATTAATGTATTCATATCAATACGACTCTTTATTTTGATTAACAGTTTGGCTTATGTAATTGGCTGCTCCTATATTGGGGGCATAAATATTTACAATTGTTAGATCTTCTTGGAGGATAGACCCTTTAAGAATGATGTAGTGTCCTTCTATATCTCTGACTATATTCTTCAGCTTAAAATCTAATTTATCTGATATGAGAATCACTACCCCAGCTTTCTTTTGAGGCCCATTGGCATGAAAGATGGTTCTCCATCCCTTCACTTTCAGTCTGGATGTAATTTAGGTTCCAAATGTGTCTCTTATAGACAGCATATGGACGAGTCCTGTCATTTTATCCAGTCTGTGACCCTGTGCCGTTTTATGGGAGTATTTAGGCCATTCACATGGAGAGTGATTATTGAAAGATAGATTTTTATTGACATCATATTGCCTGTGAAGTCCTTGTTTCTATAGATTGTCTCTGTAAGTTTCTGTTCCATGCCCCTCTTGGGTTCTTTCTTGTTTTATAGAACCCCTCCTTAATATTTCTTGTAATACCAGCTTGGTGGTCATATATTCTTTTTTTTTTTTTTCCCCAAATACTTTTATTTTATTTTTTCATTGTTACAAGATTCATTATTTATGTACCACACCCAGTGCTCCATGCAATACATGCCCTCCTCAATACCCACCACCAGGCTCGCCCATCACTCCACCCCCTCCCCTCCAAGACCTTCAGTCCCTTGCTCTGAATTCACAGTCTCTCATGGCTCTTCACCACTCCAATTTCTTCCAATTCATCCCTCCCTTCCCTCTCACAGTGTCCTCCATGTCCACACGTAAGTGATACCATATGATAATTGACTTTCTCCGCTTGACTTATTTCACTCAACATAATCTCTTCCAGTCCAGTCCATGTTAAAATAAAAGTTGGGTATTCATCCTTTCTGATGGAGGCATAATATTCCATCGTATATATGGACCATATCTTCTTGATCCATTCATCTTTTGAAGGGCATCTTAGCTCTTTCCACATTTGGCGATTGTGGCCGTTGCTGCTATGAACATTGGGGTCCATGTGGCCCTTCTTTGTACTGCATCTGCATCTTTGGGGTAAATACCCAGTAGTGCAATTGCAGGGTCATAGGGTAACTCTGTTTTTAATTTCTTGAGGAATCTCCACACTGTTTTCCAAAGTGGCTGCACCA
>JAPYYM010000850.1:0-14195 GCA_028534135.1 Potos flavus
AGGGTAACTCTATTTTTAATTTCTTGAGGAATCTCCACACTGTTTTCCAAAGTGGCTGCACCAACTTGCATTCCCACCAACAGTGGAAGAGGGTTCCCCTTTCTCCACATCCTCTCCAACATTTGTTGTTTACTGTCTTGTTGCACATCTTTGATTTTAATTACAATATCCCACATCTAACATTATCTAGATAGCAGTTCACAGTATTCATGGATTTTAAAGTTAATTTTGATCTTTCAAAAAGTGGGCTTTTTCTATATAGTATAGGCAAATATGACTAGTGAATTTTCAAAATGGGTAGCAAATTACCACACATTAACTACATTTTCATTTTGATCTCATGGAACTAATGTAGTATATTTGAAAAATGATATATCATTAATCCTCTATCCAATATTATTTTGACAAGTAATTATATTTTAGATGTATTTTAAATAGCTTGTATTTATCTCACTCCAATTCAAGAGTGTATGTCAAAAGTGAAACAAATCCTTTTCTTTCCTAAACTAGTTTAAAGTAATAAGAAATTACAAGTGGACTTAGAGTTCACAATTTCATTATGTATTTTGCATTTAGACATATGACTTGAAGAAGGAATGGATACCAATTTCTTTAGGATGAAAACAATATGAAGACATTAAAAATCTTTTATGCTCCTCAAAACAGGATACAATGATACTATTTAAAATTATAACTTCATAATTACAAGTAGTAATACAAGATGATTTATATTATAGATTTTCATACAAGTAGTTGATCAATTCTTTTGCATGTAAACCTTTAAGCATATAATCATCAGTTCTTATCAGCTTTCCTCAACTCTTTACACTTATCATATTTTATAGCATTTCTTTGCAGAAAGTTCCCTTTGAAGTTTGTCTATTTTCTATGCATGGTATGCATGAGGAAAAAGATAGTAAGAAATACACCTGTAAATCATGATTTTGCCATCTATTTTTATATCAACATACCTTGAACCAGGTGTAAAAAGTCAGATGAATGCTTTGCAGTTTTCAATGTAATAAAAAATTTCATTGAAAAAAATTCTCACAATAGGTAGTAACAAGATCTGCTTATTTCTGTATTTTAAAAGTAGTATCACCTTATTTCATTTTTTGTATTGAATAAAAAGAAAAAGACCCTCATTAGGAGACACTTTCAAGGAATTTGATGGATAACTTAAAGACATGATTGTTAGGTAAATAGGGGTGAAATACAGTCCACTACTGTTTGCCAAATGCATTAATACAGGCAACTAAATTTTTCCATAATAGTTTTGACTTTTTGGCAAGAACATTTATAGTTTTTTTTTTTTAGTTTTTCCCAAAGTATTGTCTATGAACAAGCTACACCAGATTCATCTGCAGCACTTGTTAAAGCTGACTTCAGTCTTACTAAATCATATCTGTGAAGGTTAGTATAGGGAATCTGTAATTGTGATAGTCTTAGGGGTTAAATTTATTCACAAAATTCTAAAAACTGTGGATTTTACCCATGAACAGTTAAAAACCTGACGAGATTTATTTAGACCAGAGTTCTGCCTTCTGGAGAGAGTTTTGGAAAATTTCAGTAAAGTTCTGATTGTCACAATGGGACTGGAATGCATTACTAGCATTGAGCAGCTAGGATCAGAGATGCTAGATGCCCTGCAATATGCCAGATAGTCCTTCACTATGTATAATTGGCCTATATGCTGTACAAATTTTGAGTATTGTAGTTGGCATTAATGAAAGCAAAACACATATTTATACACATCCGATCACAGAACCTAATCCTGTTTTTCATATAAACAAAAAATTTACATGGTTTTAATGAACTGAATTTCCTTATAATCACTACTACAGGTAAAATTTGAAGAAGGTTGTACATAGTTTCATTTAGAATTTTTATCAAGTTGTTTGCTATTTCTGAAAATTGTATCACTCATAATGATGCTGCTCATGTATGTGAGTTGCCAATATGACATACCTCTTTCAGTTTGCATTTAATAGCTGTCATATTTATGGTGATTCCCTTTATAGGGGAAAGGAAGTAACTGCTTCATTATGTCTTCTGGTGTAATTGGGCCTGAGCACCAACATATTGAAATTTATATCATTTGTATTATAAGTTATCTTCCTCTTATTTATCATTACTGTTATAGCTAAAGCTTTTTTAAATTATAATTTTGAATTTAAGATATGAAAGTAAACATTATAAGATGTTTTCCCAGAAAAGTTTGTACTGACTTGATAAGGCTGAGAAACATGGAGAAGTAACTGTCCCAAACAAGTCTGGGTCAGAATTTTTTTCAAGACAATTTCACAGCATCCTTCTAGGGAGGGATTTTAATTTCTGATAAAATGCTTGAGCAGTTTTCTTCAGTCTCTAAACGGGATTAAGAACTTTTGAGACATAAATAACCCATCTAATTGTTCCAGTAGCCTATTTTTTTTTTATCTCACCCAGTGGTTCTCATTAGTGGGTGATGGTCCCCCAAGAGAAATTTGACAATTGGAAAAATTTTTGGTTGTCACAGCAGGAGGGTACACTAGGCCTCTTGTGTGTAGAGGCCAGGGTTATTGCTAATATTCTACAACGCACAAGATGGCTCCCCACAACAAAGAATTATCTGGCCCAAAATGTCAATAGTAGCAACGTTAGAAAATTCTACTCTAACCATTCTTTCTCTATCATATGGTGACCCCAAAAGAGAATTTCTGCAATGGTCTACTTTGAGACCTTTTCCCTTAATGAAGGATTGAACTAAATTTGACAGAAGTTTATTCATAATTTATTGGACTTTTTTTTTTTTTGCTACTTAAATAGCCCTAAAGAAGCTGAATGAAGAGATACAATATGTTGCAGAGTTGTACAGATTTTAGTTCCTCTGTGTCTTTGTTTTTGCTATTTTACAATAAGGGAGAGATAAGAAACCATTACAAAGCATTTGTAAGTATTGCTAAGGCTATAAGGAAGTTAGTAAACAAGAAAGTATAAGTCAGGTGAGAAAAAGCTAAGGATAGGGAAGTGATGAAAATAAAAAGATAAAGACACAAAAGTATTGCAGAAAGGAAATTGTTTAAATTTCTTAAACAAGTACACATAGAAGGATTTGAAAATAATGTCAAAATTTCAAGTTTTATATTGCTGATAACAATGCTATAAGGTAAAAGAGGATTCATTATCCTCTGTTGATCACATTGAAATGATGATGAGTATCTAAAATAATATATAAGACAAAGCATTTGCTTTCATTTTTAATATGCAGGCTAAAGTCTCCTTATTATTACCAAAGAAGACTAAATTCTACCTACAGTCTGGTTTCTAGTGAGAAGCCCAGTGTCACACAAGCCTCTCAAAGAGTAGAGATATAAAGAGAGAAAAATAAAAGCAGCCATTTTCTGGGGTTACAAAAATATTCACATACCATTCAACTATAGAAACAAACCTGGTCAAGTTTAAAAATAAATAAGAGAACAGCAAACTATAAATTGGATAAATGCTTAGACTTTCTTATAAAAAAATTACCTTCCAAGAACTTCTTTCACTTTAGCTTACTCGGACATATAAGCATTCTCTGCTAATTGTAAATGCTAATTGCAAATGCACATGTTATAATAGTCAATTCCTAAGTTGCACGCTAAATTAATTTTGAATCTTCAGTGATTTCATATGGCTGTAATAGCATGCAGTAAGCATTTATGCTGACATCTACTGGACCACAGTATGGTATTTTTCAGTACTGAGAGACAGGGATGGGGGATCCAAGATGGCAGCAGAAGAAGACCCTGAATTGACCTCCTCCTGTGGACACACCAATCTCCACTGTATATGAATCACTTTCTTTTGAAAAAGATCTCAAAACTAAATGAACTGCTTTTCACAACAAAGGATAAAAGGACCACATCAAGATGAGTAGGATATATGGAGGTATATCATCATACAGTGCTTCTTCTGGAGGAGTGAGGGGATGATGCCCTACATCAGGTACCCCAGCTCCTGAGATCTACACCAGAAAGATGAGCCCTCAAAACATCTGGCTTTGAAAACCAATGGGGCTAATGTCCAGGGGGTCCCAAAGGGCTATAGGAAACTGAGATTCCCCTCTTGGAGGGCTCATGAGCAGTCTCACTTGCCCTTAGACCCAGTGAGGACAGAGCAGTTTGAGAAGCACCCAGAGAGCTATGTTTTTTCTATTATTGGGGCACGTTAGAGGGACAGGGGACAGTTGGGATCCTACCTAGAGATGGAGGCACTGGCACATGACATTACTGCACTCTTCACACAGCCTGCTTTCTCAGGTTGGCAAACTTAGACACAACACCCTCCCCCTACCTTGTTGGGACAGGTGGGGGTAAAGCAGTTCTAGCACTTGCTGATACTAGAGAGAGCAGGTGGTTGGCAACACTACCCTACTCTCTGGCTAGGGTGGGAGAGTGCAAGTGGTCACAGAGTTCTCCTCCCTGACAAAGTCTTTGAGTGAGGCAGTTGTGACACTCTACCATCTCCTGGCTGGGGCTGGTGAGTGTGAGCAGTCACAGCATCATCCTGCTCCCATACTAAAGCTGGCACACACATAGATACACACAGTAACACACACATACACACACACACACAGTTCTTTGCTGAAGCCCTAGAGTGTACACAATCATGACATTTTCCCACTGACTTTCTGAAGCAAGTGACATGCCCCACCTACCACACCTCCCCGCTACTTTGCTTAATCACCTGTCCTTGGTGGCAAAAAGGGCTGATGTTCCAGACCTCCATGGGACTATAACAATTGGAAAGACAGCTCTTAGCAGGCTACCACCCTCAGGGCATTAAAAGATAGCAAACTGAAATACAATCCCGGTCTTCCTGTGAAAAAGGCCTATTTATTTAGCCTGGAGTTTCAGCCTGAGGGACAGATTTCAGGTTTCCCACACACCTAGAGGATAAAAAAAAATGTACCCAGGGAATGTAAACAGAGATACGCCATCCTTGAGCACCCCTTGACCTTGTTACAGCTTGATAAAACTTCTCAGGAGCTTAAACACTCATCCGGAGTCCAATTTTTACGACTGTCACCCAAGGGATACCTGCACATCTCCTTGTCAGGCCTGCAAGGACTACAATTAAAGCCCCTATGACTGTATATATTTTCATACTTTTAAAGCAGCTGCCTGAGGGTCTGGCTTCCATCAGCCTGAAACTGGGTACTAAATGAGATTCCTCCTCTTGGATCACTGACATGTCTTGCCACACCCTCAACAGTGGGGGCATATCAAGAATAAATCAGGTGGTTTAGACAATCACAAAGGTTTGAGAGACAACCAAGAAATAGGGCAAGGTAGTATGAGAAAGAGCATCACCTACATAAAGCCACTCCTTCAAGACTGAAAGGAACTGTTTTACCCAATACATAGAAACACAGAGAGTTGTGCAAAATGAGGAAATAGAGAAATATATTCCAAGAAAATGAACAAGATAAAACCTCAGAAAAAGACTTTTATATGGCGATAAGTAATTTATCTGATAGAGAATTAAAAGTAATGGTCATAAAGATGTTTACTGAACTTAGAAGAATAGATGAACATAGTGATAACTTCAATAGAGAGATAGAAAACATAAGAGTACCAAATAGAAGTCACAGAGCTGAAGAATACAATAATTGAACTGAAAAATACACTAGAGGGATTCAAAAGTACACTGGATGAAGTAGAAGTCCAGATTAGTGAACTGGAAGTTAAAACAATAGAACTCATCCAGAGTACCAAAAAGAAAAAATAATGAGAAAAAAATGAAGATATAGGACTTTGGGGACATCAAACATAATAAAACATTATAGAGAAGAGAGAAAAAAAGAGGCAGATAACTTATTTAAGAAGCAACAGCTGAAAACTTCCCTAACTTGGGAAAGGAAACAGACACCCAGGTCCAGGAAGCCCAGAGAGTTTTAAATAAGGTGAACATAAAGAGAGTGGCACCAAGACATATTATAATTAAAATCTCAAACATTAAAGAGAGAATCCTAAAAGCAGCAAGAGAAAAACAAATTGTTATGTACAAGGGAAACCCCATAGGGCATCGGCAGATTTCTCAGCGGAAATTTTACAGGCTAGAAGAGAGTGGCATTATATACACCAAGTGCTAAAAAGGAAAAACTTCTAACCAACAATACTATATCTGGCAAGATTATCACTCAGATTTGAAAGTTCCAGATGAGCAAAAGCTAAAGGAGTTCATCACTATTAAATCAGCCTTACAAAAAATATTAAAGATATTTCTTTAAGCTGAAAAGAAATGGCACTAATTAACAACAAGAACACTTATGAAAGAGAAAATCTCATGGTAAAAGTAAATATATAGTAAAGTTAGTGAAGTAATCAAATATGAAGTTCCCAAGAAGGTTAAAGGCAAAAGTAGTAAAATTAACAAAAACTACAATATTTAGTTAAGGAATATATAAAATAAAAAGATGTAAAAAGTGACATCAAGAACAAAAAACAAGGTGTTGGGGTGTGAAAATATAGTTTTGGAGTGTGTTCAAATTTAAGTTCTTGTCAACTTAAACTAGATTGTTTCTTTTTTAAGATTTTATTTATTTATTTGAGAGAGAGAGACACAGTGGGAGAGGGAACACAAGCAGGAGGAGTGGGAGAGGGAGAAGCAGGCTTCCCAAAGAGCAGGGAGCCTGATGTGGGGCTTGATCCCAGGACCCTGGGATCATGATCAGAGCCTAATGCAGATGCTTAATGACTGAGCCACCCAGGTGCCCCTTAAACTAGACTGTCATATATACATAGGATAATATATGTGAACCTCACAGTAAGAACAAAGCAAAAACATACATTAAATACACAAAGAAAATGAGAAAGGAATCTAAACATAATACTAAAGAAAGTCATCAAACCACAAAAAAGAAAAAGGAAATAAACAGAGAAAAACTACAAAACAGCCAGAATAGTTAACCAATTGGCAATAAGCACATACCTATCAATAATTACTTTAGATATAAATAGACTAAACTCTCCAAGCAAAATACATACTGTGTCTGAATGGATAAAAAACAAGACCCACATATATGCTTCCTACAAGAGACTCACTTTAGATGTAAGGACACACACAGACTGAAAGTGAAGGGATGGAAAACAATATCCCATGTAAATGGAAACCAAAAGAAAGCTGGGGTAGCTATACTCATATCATAGAAGATGAGAGATTTGTATGTGTGTGTATTTGTACTTCTGTGTATCTGCTGATCACTGTGAAACATGCATGCTCTTATATAAGTTTTAAAGTACCACAGGGGATTTATAAAAATCTTGAATTAATTTGTTTGTTTTCAAAATCAGAGGTTTTGTGCGAGATCACGTGATATGTTTCCATTTTAGATCCACACCAAAATTGCAAAGAGAATTAAGATACCTCAATCCAGAAAATTCTGGTTTTTAATTTCAAGAAAGCTGAGTAACACATAATTAGCAAACTAACATGAACAGAAACATGATGACTGAATGCAACAGATTATCCTGGATTCAATCCTGGATTGCAAAACAATCGCTATAAATTATGTGATAGGGACAATTGCATAGCTAATATATGGACTGTAAATTTGATAATATATCAATTTGAAATTTTCTAACATTGATCATTGTGGTATGGTTATACAATAGAACTTCCTAGAACTTAGAAGATGTATAGTGAACTGTTTAGGAATAAAGGATCATAATATTTGCAACTTACTCTCAAATAACGTATTAGAGAGCTCCAGAGAAGCTGAATGTTTTATACACATTCACACACACACGCACACACACACACAGGAAGGAATTTGTTAAAAAGAATTGGCTCACACCATCACACCATTATGGAAGCTGAGAAGTCCCATAATCTGCTGTCTGCAAGTTGAAGACCCAAGAAACCTGGCAGTGTTACTATAGCATGAGTCTGAAGGTCTGTAAACCAGATGAGCCAGTAATGTAAATTCTAGTCCAAGGGCAGGAGAATAACAAATGGCCCAGCTCAAGTAGGCAGGCAGGAAGCAAAAAAGGGTGAATTCCTCTTTCCTCTGCCTTTTTGTTCTATTCAAATCCTCATAGATTGTATGGTGGCCACCCACATTTGGGAGAGCAACCTACTGAGTCCACCAATTGAACAGCTAATCTCATCTGGAAACACCTTCACAGGCACAACTAGAAATAATGTTTAATACGGATACTCTTTGGCCTAGTCAAATTCACACATAAAATTAACCATCACAAATGGTTAGCAAAAGTAATAATTATTTTACTATTATTGTTGTTGTTATTATATGTGATAGAAGTTATAGTATACATAGTGAATAGTGTGGTGCTTCACCCAGGCCTTGTCTTCAGAGTCAAAGCATTCTTCCCTCAGCTGCCAGGAATATGAATTGCCAATTCACACAGCTGTGTAGATCACAGAAAATTATACTTAGCAGCAGGCAAATGCCTTGTCCAAGATTAGATACCTCTCAGGAAGCATCACTTGGCCAATGACTGGTTAACATGGTGATTAAAAATGGCCTAGCTTTCCTCCCTCAATTTATGACAATCCTGAAGGCCCATCTAGCTCCACAACTCTTTATAATATCACTTGAAACTTTGGCTCCAATGGTATTGTGGGTCACTTTGTCCCTCTACCCAAGCTTTCCCTCTCTACTTCCTTGTTGA
The DNA here is from genome assembly GCA_028534135.1 of Potos flavus. Classification (NCBI taxonomy): domain Eukaryota; kingdom Metazoa; phylum Chordata; class Mammalia; order Carnivora; family Procyonidae; genus Potos; species Potos flavus. Next base: position 8,661 of record JAPYYM010000850.1, read on the forward strand.
AGCATCTTCCTAACAGGGGTATCTGCCCCAATGCATGCCTTAACAAATCTTGTGCCCATAATTATCATTATATTCAGCCTCCCAGGAACTATCTCAAAGACAAATAGTACCAATATGGTCCTAGGAAGCAAACTCTAAACAGAGATTGTAGGGATATGTTATTTGCTATTTAGCAGGCAAATGGATACAAACACTACTAGTAGGTAGAATATGGTTATTATGGTTATCCCTTTACATGCTGTAAAAGTACAATTGTTAAAATCTTCACCAGTGATGGACGTAAATGGTGTACTGGTATTCTACCTGATAGGGAGAATATCCCTGCTGCTTAAGAGATGTGAGGAAAAATTTCTATAAATATTACAGAATTGAGTGGCTGCTGCTATGCCCTGGAAAAGAGATAATAATAGGCTTAGAGAGACTAATCACCAATTCAAGGAAAAATATGAAAATCAGAGGATATCTTTGACAATATTTAAGGATATCTTAATTGACTGCAGACAAAGAACAGATAGAACAGAGGACCAGGCTCCGGACCTAATTCTATGAGTCATGGAGCTTCAAAGGTTGAAATCTCAGCATCAGCAGGTTTGCTATACCAAGATCAGGTACCTAAAAGGAAAGATGGGAGTACCAATTGAACCTACAAATAGAAATGAGTGTACCCCATCTCTTAATTTAAGACTATGCTAAGACCTCAAATGCTTGCCTTCCTAGGCACTCCCCTTGCCATGTCCTTTCCTGGAAACCATGATATAATAAGAGTCAAATTCCAACATAACTTATCTAGAAATGTGCTTGGTTTGTGAAGAGAAAAATGTAAGTATATGTTGAAGGAGCTGGCTGATATATACTGGAAAGAGCAAGAAGAATGTGTATGGACTACATGCTGAGGGTTTTAGATCAAGGGGGCAGAGCATAAGATTGGTTAAGGCACAATTCGTAGATATGTAAACTCTCTCTCATGATACAGGATTTTAACTGCCTAGCAAGGACTCCCAGTGAAGGTATTAACATGCTACAGATGGCTTTTGAAATCTTGGAAAAAGCGAAGGAACACAATAAACAAAATAGACATTCCTGAAATGCTGTGATAGACAGTAGGGCAAGAGAACAAAAGGTTCAGAGAAGTGGGCATGCTAGATAAATATCCTAATGCTGGAAAAGCCACCAGATGACTATACTCTGAGGGGAAGCCTGGAGTATAATCCATTTACCAAGAGATAAAGAGTGTACCAGTATGAGGGGCAAACCATTACTAAGAAGTTCAGTATTGGCTATCTTCTGTAAGGCAGGGATGACAGTAGAAGATTCTGTTACAAAACTAGGCCTCTGATAACAATGGTGAAGGTAGGAATCCAAGATATCAGAGGTCACGTTGAGGTTCTTATCTGTCACAGGTAGGCACAATTATAGCAATGAATAACAAAGTCAAACTGGCTGCCAAGAAAGCTAAGGAAATATTTAATAGACTATGACATTCCTAGTGTGAAGATACATAGACAACCAACAAGATTATCAGGAAATACACACAATCAAAAGAAATCCAAGATGGATTATCAGGAGGCTAAGGACAACTGCCCTTTCAAAAATTCATAGTCCCTTGCAGTTTCTGGAACTGAACCAATTCTCAGGTTTGGTACTTACTGCTGATAGAGAGACTGGGTCCCCATGTATGAACTTGTACCACCTTAAGTGGATTTATTAGCCATTTCCCCAGTCCTTCCCTAACGCTACCTATGACCATGTAGTAAGATCACACAGTGAAGAAAGAAAGATACCAAGATCTTTCAAGGATGGCTGGAAATAGGATGATACACAGGGGCCCAAAGTGCCACCATCAGACAACTCTGTATTATCTATTGCTGCCTACTAAATCACCCAAGAACTCAATGGCTTAAAACAGTAATCATTTATTATCTCATGGTTTCTCTGGGTTAAGAATTTACAAGAAGCTTAAGTGAGTGGTTTGGCTCAGGGTTTCCCATGAGGTTTCTGTTAAGAGATTAGCAAGGGATGCAGTCACTTCAAGGCATAACTGGATCTGAAGGATCCACTTTTAAGGTGAGTAACTCACATGACTGGCACATTGTTGCTGGGTATTGCTGGAAGGCCTCAAATATTCCTCATATAGATCTATCCCAAGACTGCTTGAGTGTCCTTATGCCATACTCGGTGGCTTTACCCAGAGTGAGTGATCCAAGTGAGCAAGGTAGAAGTGTGAATGTCTTTAGGACCAAGCCTCAGAAGTCACACACCATCACTTCCACCACATTCTTTTTGTTTGAAGCAATTCACTAAGTCCAGCCCACATTCAAATGGAGAGGAACTATACTGTAACTTTTGAAAAAGCTTAAAATAATAAATGGACATATTTTTTAAATGTCACAGCCCATTTAGAATGGGGCACTATGGGAGCTAGATAATTAAAGGAGTCCATGAACTCACGTGATGGTTATTTTCCCAGTTTTAAAATGTATAACTAAAATGAATTTACTTAATAGTTGGGAGAAATCTTATATGAATTCCTTGATATGTGAGGTAAGACCTTTTATAGTGAGAAAGGTGACGTGGGAGTCTCTAATATGATCAACCATATCAGACAATATGATTATTCAAAAATACCGCGTTCTAGGGAAATAGATAAAACTAGTGGCACACTCAAATACAATTTAATTAATAGACACGCCCCCTACAAACATGGGACTAATTATAAATTAAAGCAAATAGGAAACTCAGTTGCATCTGTTGGACTGACATGGCATCTTTGCTAGAGAAAATTAGCACAGCCTCAGGTATGTGTTGTGGGCTCCTACTCTGGTGAATATGTTCTTTTCCATCCCTATCAGAAAGGCACATCAGAAGCAGTTCATATTCAGCTGACACTTGCATGAGTTTGCATTAACAGCCTTGCCCCGAGTTTTACGTAAACTGGGCTTCCTTAACTAACACTATATAGATTAAAGGGACTTGGACCATTTAAGCGTTCTGTAAATCACTGCATTAGTCCAATATATCAGGTATCACTTACCCCAGGTATGCTTTTCCAAGGTCAAGTTATGTGGAATGCCATTTCTGGAAACCAAATACTCCATAAATTTTCAGATAGTGGTGATGGTTGAGGATCTACAGGCAGGAAAGGAATAACCACAGTCAGTCTGAAAATCCTGGTTACCAGAGGTTCAAGCATTTTTAGCAGATGGCACAATAAGATTCTCACTGAACATTTAGCCATGATTACTGCCTAAACACTTCTGGCTTTTTTTGCTAAAAGACAGTAGTCGCCATACTGGCAAGGAAAATTACTCTGATAATCAGAAAGGGAAAGAATTGCTGCTACATCAGTATGTGCAGGGAATAATACATTGAGTACTCAGGTGATTTTTCTGGCAGTCTCCTGATGTTTCCATGACCAATTTTAACAGTAAATAGACAAGTACAGCAGATACGACCTGAAAATGGCATAATAACCAGTGGTTCACCTTCCTCTAGGATAGTCTAGATTACCAAATGAGGCAAGCCTCCTCATATAGCAGTGAAAAGAAAATCTAGAATATGTGGAAGGGGAAGATGTATTAGTTATGGCCTCAGGACCAACTACAACAGTGATGGAGATAGCTCATCCCAGTAAACTTCCTCTTATGAATATCTCCAGGAATTGTGACTATAGAATAAGTGAGGGCTATGTCTGGATGGAGTAAATTTAAATTGAAAGACAAATGGATCTCTGCAATGCAAGGGCAAAGAGTTGACTGTAGCAGATGTCATTTGGTGCCCTACCCAGAGCTACATTGCTAGACTAACATACCTTAGCTGCTGTGAGTGTTGGCTGTTAATTAATTTCTTATATCTATACCCTTTGCCAGAGAATCCCCCTCAGCTGGTAGGGGCTAATCTTTCATCTGAGAGGTTATGCCCCTCTATCACCTCTCCCCCTTGCACATAATCAGTGATTAACTGAGCTGACCTCTTTGTCTCAAAGGCAGAAAAACCCTGTGGTATAATTTCTGTTCCAGAGTTCCGTCATTACCCTCACTTTAGTGGATGTGGTGAACCCCAGATTTTGGGTGAACCTGCATCTTTGATGGGCTGTTTCTTCATCATCCTGCTTTTTAAATTCCTTTTATAAGATTTCCCTCAGGAAACTTCTCAGCAAAATACATGCACCTAAAGCCCTGTCTCAGTCTACTTCTGAGGAAAGCAAGCTAAGACCACTGGTAATTGTTAGGCATTCAATATTTTTGTCTCTTCATTTGTTTAATTTAGCAAAACACAAATGAATGAATGAATGAATGTATTTAACATAGCACTAAAAATATATAAAGGAAACACAATAATGTATGAGTAGAAATGGCTGTCTTTTTAGCTCTAGAAAAATGCAGGTTGGAACAAGTTCATTAGGTAATGTCCTCAGGAAAAGTATAAAGTTTTAAAAATTTTAATTACAGAGTCCAGACAAGAAGTGGAATGACAAACTTGTGAGTCTAAGAACTTAAGGTCTGTTTAATTAGTGTCAAGTAAGGGGATAACATTCATTATTCTTCAGTAGTGGACTGGGAGGCACAATGATTGCTTTATAAATATGAATCATTAATCAGGATAACCAAAGACATTTTAAATAATTTATAATAAAGCTATAAATATTTGTTGAGTACTTGATTACATTATTAGGTTTAAAGCACCGTATGTAAGTGATTTGCATTTTCTTATTAATTTGGATTTTTTCTTTTATTTTTGATAATTTTTTTTTTTAGAATCTTTGAATTTTGGAAGTTGAAGGGAACCTAACAGTCATCAAAATTTAACCTCTCATTTTACAAGTAAGGAAGAAAAACCTAGAAAGATAATTTACTATTTAACTTCTAAATCCATATAAATGCCCTATAATCCATAATCCTTCCATGCACATTATATTTGAATAATTCTCTCATATGATCTATATATTTTTTAACAAGGCCTCCAAATTACACATTTCTTATCCATGGTCATCCGCAATTTAATACACTTTAAGAATTGTCACAGACTCTCTTTCAATAATGAGTATATTGGCTTTTTCAGATTATTGAATTATATAACAATGTAATTTTAGCCAGTTGTTTCTCTCACTGAAGATTAGGCCAAAGGTAGTAACAGACATGGCTCTTCTTCAAAGACAGCAGATGCCTAGAATATGGCAGTATTTTGTTTCAGAATGGTAAGAATAATTGGTCACTGAATGTTTCATTCAAATTATCTATGAGGCATAAAATCAGGAATAAACAACTTCTAGAAATTTTCACTTATTTACCCTCAGCCCTTTTGCATCTCTAGGTCTAAGCGATGGAATTATGCTAATTAACTAATTTATGTTGTTTACCAAACACATGCTCTGAATTATCATATAATAAATAATCAAAACCACACTGAGATACCACCTTACACCAGTTAGAATGGCCAAAATCAACAAGACAGTAAACAACAAATGTTGGAGAGGATGTGGAGAAAGGGGAACCCTCTTCCACTGTTGGTGGGAATGCAAGTTGGTGCAGCCACTTT
>JAPYYM010000851.1:0-14190 GCA_028534135.1 Potos flavus
CTGTTTATCCTCCGATACAGTTTCGCGTGTTCCCACTTTGCTTTACCTCTCCCCTGCTGCCTTCTGCTCCTGTAGAGATCCAGAAGTGAAAAATCTTACTTCTTAGGCAGATTTCATGGGTGTTCAGCGTGTTCTGGTAGATATCCAGCTCACTTTAGGGGACCGGTTGTAACAGCGTCTCCTACTTCTCTGCCATCTTGCCCTCCCTCCTGATTTTCTGTTTAGATGATCTGTCCTTTGATGTAAGTGGTGTTAGTTCCCCTAGTATTATTGTATTATTATCAGTTAGTTCCTTTATATTTAGTGTTTTATGTATTTGGGAGCTCCCAAATACTTGGTGCATAAATATTTATAATTATTATATCTTCTGTGTTGGATTGTCCCCTTTATTATATCTTTCTTTGTCTCTTGTTACAGTTTTTGTTTTAAAGTCTAGTTAGTCCAAAATAAGTATTGGTATTCTTTCTTTTGACATCCATTTATGTGATAAATGTTTCTCTTCCCCCTCACTTTCTATCTACAAGCATCTTTGGGTCTGAAATGAGTGTCTCTTAGGCCACATATAGATGGGTCTTGTTTGTTTATCCATTCTGTCACCCTATGTCTTTTGGTTGGAGCATTTAGAAAGAATATTGATAGATTTGTATTTATTGTCATTTTATTACATGTTTTTTTTTTTTTTTCCCCTAAGGGTTGTCTCTCATCCGTTTTGTTTTTCTCACATTCATGATTTGCTTATTTCCTTTAGTGATATATTTGGGCTTCTTTCTCTTTATTCTTTGCAAGTTCATTAGTGGTTTTTGATATGCGGTTATCATTAGGCTTGTATACAACTTTTTCTGCATATAACAGTCTATATTAAGTTGATGGATGTTTAAGTTTGGACCCATTCTTTTCAGGTCTCCTCTCCATGTTTTAGGCATATGTTAGTATATATGTCCTTTGTTTTGTGAGTTCCTTGACTGATTTTTTTTTTTTAAGATTTTTATTTATTTATTTATTTGACAGAGAGAAAGAGATCAGAAGTAGGCAGAGAGGCAGGCAGACGGAGAGGGGCAAGCAGGTTCCCCGCTGAGCACAGAGCCCGATTCAGGGCTCGATCCCAGGACCTGGGCCGAAGGCAGAGGCTTTAACCCACTGATCCACCCAGGCGCCCCTTGACTGATTTTTTTTACAGAAATATTTTTATTGCTTTTATGTTTCCTGCTTTATACTCTCACTTTTGGTCTCTCTTTTCCACTCAAAGAGTCGCCTTTAATATTTCTTGGAGGCCTAGTTTAGTGGTCACAAGCTCCTTTAGTTTTTGTCTAGGAAACTCTTTATTTCTCTTATTCTGAATGATAGCCTTGCTGGAGATAGTATTCTTGCCTGCAGATTTTTCCCATTTAGCACTTTGACTATATCATGTCACTCCTTTCTGGTTTGCAAAGTTAATGTGAAAAATCCCCAGCTTGCCTTTTGTGTTTTCCCTTGTGTGTTACTGTCTTCTTTTGTCTTGCTGTTTTAAATTTTCTTTTTCTGTATCACTATTTTTTGCCAACTTAATTACAATATGTCTTGATGTGGATCTGTTTTTGTTCATTTTGATGGGAATTCTCTGTGCTTCCTAGATCTGGATATCTGCTTTTTCCCCTATTAGGGAAGTATTTTGCTGTTATTTTTTCAAATACATTTTCTCCCCTCTTTTCTCTCTCTTCTTCTTTTCAGCCTCCTATAATAAGAATATTATGTTTGATGGAGTCACTGATTTCCCTAAGTGTATTCTTATTTTGGATAATTATTTTTTCTCTTTTTTCACCTTGTTTACTTTCCATTACTCTGTTTTCTAGGTCATTAATTCATTCCTCTGCTTCTTCCAGCCTGCTGTTCATTCTGTCAAGCCGGCTTGTCATTTTGTTTATTGAACCCATTATCTCTGCTCTGCTGTTCCTTATCTCTGCGTTAAGTGTCTCACTCATGTCTTTCATTTCTCAAATCCAGTGAGTATCCTTATGATCATTACTTCACATTCTTTATCAGGCTTGTTATTTATATCTGTTTTGCTTAGATCTCTGGCTGTGGCCTTATCCTGTTCTTTCATTTGGGATAAATTTCTGTCTCCTCATTTTATCACCTTTCTTTCTCTTTTTCTGTGTGTTTAGAAAGGCAACTGTGTCTTCTGTTCTTGAAAGTAGTAACTTTATGAAGAAGAGATCCTAGAGTGCCCTGCAGTGCAGTGTCCCCTTGCCCTTCAGGAAAGTATCCTGTGTGTGTTGCTTATGCCCTACTGTTGTGTGTGACTCATTTTTCCTTTCACTGCAGTTGTCTGCACTGCCTTTTTGCCTGTTGTGGGCTGTACTTGCTCTCTGTGGTGTTAGTGGGACCCAGGCAGGCCAGCTCTGAGGAGGCTTACCCACTGGGGAACTTGGGAGAGGGGAAGTGTTGTTACTAAAATTTGTGCTGGGACATTAGTTCTATGTTGGGTTTCCTGAAGTACTGGGGCAGCTGTGGCTGTAAGGCTGGTCACGGTGCATCATGATGGCTGTGTGTGGCTGGGCTCAGTGCACAGTGGTGACTGGGGGCATGCAGCTGGGTGTTATGTGGGAGCTGGGTGCTGTGTTAGGCAGCAACCATGCACCAGGAGCCTGGGTAAGGTGTGCACACATTGCTTTAACAGAATTTGCCCTGAGCCCTGGGCCAAGGCTACAAATGGCTGTATAGCCCTGCCCCTGGCAGGTGGCTCTGTGTTTATGCTGGGAGTTAGGAGGGAAAATGGTGCCTGCCACCTCCCTTGTTTTCAAAGAGGTCCCTTAACACACGCCAAAATCGGTATGAACAGATCTGTCTCCTATTTGTCCCCTGCATTGTGCAAACTGCCATTTTATGTTGCCTCTCTGCACAGGCTGCTGTCTTTTTTGTTTGTTTGTTTGTTTTTAGGATTTTATTTATTTGTCAGAGAGAAAGAGAGCACAAGCAGGGGAGATGGCAGAGATGGCAGGCAGAGGCAGAAGGAGAAGCAGGTTTCCTGCTGAGAAAGGAGACTCAATCCCAGGACCCTGGGATCATGACTTGAGCTGAAGGCAGATGCTTAACCGACTGAGCCACCCAGGCATCCCAGGCTGCTATCTTTTTAAGGGTGACAACACAGCTATCATTGGCCCTCAGGTTCGTCTAGTGTTGAGTCAGCTGACTTTCAAAGTTCTAAGTGCCAAGACCCACTTGTTATACAAACTCACGGAATTCACCCCATCTAGTTTTAAAAACCAAATGTTATGGGAATTAGTCTTCTTTGTGTGAGCTCCTTGCTGCTAGGGCCTGTTTTTCTGCCCTCTCTCTGCACACAGCTCCCTCCCTCCTGGAGGAAACTCCCTCTGCTTTTCTGACCTGCCCAACCTTTCAGATGCAATTTCTTCTCTATATTCAGTTGTAGAGTTTGTTCTGCCAGTCTTTGAATTGTTCTCTTGTTTATTTACTGTCGTGTGGATGATATCTAGCTGTAAACATGGGATGAATTAAGTTCAGGGTCCTCCTACTCTGCCATCTTCCCAAGGTCCAGTCTCATCAGAGATCTTTTTTATTTCATCATCAGAAAATATGCTGGGGAAACTTTGTTAAGAGGTATTTTATTCAGTGGCATTAATGGATGTACTGGGAGTTTGTTGCCAGATTTATAATATTTTAAAATTTCTTGAGATATTAGAATTACGGAGCATTGAGTCAGGAAGTATCTGTTAATATTTATCCTTCATAATGTTTGTTTCTACTCCTGAACACAATGAAACATGTATAGGTTGAAAACAAAATGGCCCAATTAATGTGGTCAGTCTTTGGTGAATAATGTAGATCTTGCTTAATAATATTGGAAGTGGGATAGTGGACTTTGAGTCATATCTGCGCATTTGGCAATAGTGCATTGGAATTTTAGTTTTAACCCTCTGGTCTCTAGATCACGATGTTCTTCAAGATAAGACCTGTATTCTGATCCCCTTATTCTAGTACCTACCATAGAACATTGACCCCCAAGTTCAATGAATAAATAAATTCCTTAAAAACTACTTAATTTTCTTATGTATGAACTTGCACTTATTTTTTATTAGCCATCATTTCATTTCCCGCCAATTTGGTAACTTGTCTTTATTTATTTGGACTCTGTCCTCGGCAGTTTGCTACACAGTTTTTCCATTTCCTTTAGCTTAGAAGTCTAATTAAGTGCTGTGATTCTCCACAAATGTAGAAATGTCTGAGAAAAAAAAGAATATAAGAAATGTTATGGAAGTTATTTAATCAATAATACTTGTGTGTTTTGTTTTCTATGTGTCAGTAATAGATGCTTGCATATTTATGGACCAGAATAGAAAAGAATTTGTTAGGGCATTGGTGTTATACTCTTTGCTCAAAAAATATAATGGAATAAAATGAGGATATCCTATGAGTTTTTTAATATTTTAAGTAGACCATAGTAAATAAATATAATTAATGTTACAACTTAGAACAATATGTAGAGATTAATAACTCTCACAAATAAATCTCTATTAATATAAACAGAATCATCTTTTTTAAGAAAGAAAGGAGGTAATTCAGAAGACACTTAAACACAGGTTTAATGATTCTTAGTAGCTCTTAAAGAAAATCATTATGAAAATAGAAGGAATATAAAAACAAAACCAAAGGAAAACATTGCATAAAACATTTTAGATATAATGTGGCAACAAACCAATGAACTAACCAACCAACCAACCTACCAATAAACCAAAACTCTAAAGTACCAAATAAATGGAAGTTTGTGATAAAATAATATGACAATAGAACAGAGTTATTTCAATTATGCTTAGAAAACAGAAGAAAATCACTATGGGAGGGTTAATGTTACTAGAGAACTAAGAGAATACAAAAGAGAAAGTTAAACTGCATAGCTTCTAATTCTTCCATCTTCACTGTCATAGGAAATAGAGGATGCCAGTAAGAAGACACTGAGATCCAAAATAATCAAGGTGATTTTATAGAGATTGCTAAAAAGTTTCTAGATATTTTAAAAATGAAAGGTACTATAGCCTTTCAAGGTTGATATTAACCTAAGATATAAATCTATAGTAGATTACTAAACAGATCATCAGTATTTTAAAATATAGGGGGTCTTACCTAAGATGTAAGATACATTTAATAAGAATAACCAAAATGAGGGGCGCCTGGGTGGCTCAGTAGGTTAAGGATCTCACTCTTGGTTTTGGCTTATGTCATGATCTAATGGGTCCTGAGATCAAGGCCCTGCATCAGGCTCTGTGCTCAGTGGGAAGTCTGCTTGAAGATTCTTTTCCTGTGCCTCCCCTTCTCAAATAAATAAATAAGTCTTAAAAAAAAAAAACCAAAATGAGAGTAAACATATTTGTTTTTAAATATTTTTTGTATCAAGGTATAATCACTAGACATATGTTATTGATTTCAAATATATTTAATACAATTTTAAAAATTAAGTTATATTAGTTATAGGAAGATAAACTAGGTATATTAATAATTAATTGAAATATATTGTTAGTACATAAGCATAAAATTATGATACATCAATATTTGGGAACATTATTTACTTAATGTAAAAATGTGGAAGAAATAAAGGCAGTATGTAATAGTTAAGATTTTCCATTTGTAGAAGCATTCCAAATTTAGGTAATAGTCCTTAATTATTTCACAGTATTGGTGTATAAATGATCTATTGTTTTGTAGCATATTATCTCAAAATTTAGAGACTTAAAAAAATAAACATTTATTACTGCACAATTTCTATGAGTCAGGAATCTGGTCATGGCTTAGCTCGATGCCTCTCCTCAAGGCATCTCATGAAAAACCTTAATGTTGGCCAGGGATGTGGTCTTATATGAACATGTGGCTAGAGGAAGAACTGTTTACAAGCTCACTTACATAGCTTTTGCAAGGCCTCAGTTTTGCCAGAGACATTAGTTCATTGTCATATGCATCTCTTCATAGGGTGATAATAGGACATCTTTTTTCTCCCAGAATGAAGAGAAGAACAGGAATGGAAACTACAGTCTTTTTTAACTTAAACTTGTGAGCGATAGCTTATCATCTTTGTCACATTCTTTCTGTTTGAAGGAAGTCTCATAATCCAGCCCAGATTCAAGAGGTAAGGGATTGGGGCGCCTGGGTGGCTCAGTGGGTTAAAGCCTCTGCCTTCAGCTCAGGTCATGATCTCAGCGTCCTGGGATCGAGCCCCGCATCGGGCTCTCTGCTCAGCATGGAGCCTGCTTCCCCCCCCCTCTCTGCTTGCCTCTTTGCCTACTTGTGATCTCTCTCTCTGTCAAATAAATAAATAAAATCTTAAAAAAAAAAAAAAAAAAAGAGGTAAGGATTCATAAGGGTGCAAGGACAATAATACCAGGAGGTGAGAGGATCATTAGGGGACATCTCAGGCATTGCCTACTGCTCTCAAATTATTCACATCCCCCACATGCAAAATATACTAATCCCCCCTTCATTTTCACAAAAGTCTTATCCCATTACAGTATCACTTCAGAGTCTAAAATCTCATCATAAAAATTAGGTTCAGGAATAGATGAACCTTTTGGATGTAGTTCAGCTATTCCTGCATAATTCTCAATTTATAGACCTGTGAAACTGAAGAGACAAGTCGTCTGCTCCTCACATACCATACATACATTGGTGAGACAGGCATGAGATAAGTGCTTATAGACATTCCTGTTAACAAATGGGCAAAAGGAGGAGTCATAAAACTTCATTGCTCCATGAAAATTCTCAAATCGACCTGGATAAATGTTGGAAGTTCCTTAATATTTGTCCCTGGTTCTCACCTCCACCTTCTGAACTCTACCTTATGCATTGGTGGGAGCTGGTTAAGCAGTATCTGAAAACCTGTTGTTTTTACATCTGATGGTGGTGTAGCTGGAAATACAGAGCAGGCTGTCAGGTAAAAAAAAAAAAAAATGGGTGCAAAATGCTGACAGCAAGAATTAATTGGAACCCAAAAGCACAAGGTAAAGACAATGAGGACAAAACCAAGCCAATTTAAGTTCTTGCTTCCCCTGCGCTTGGTGATTTGAATATCCTGCTGAAGCTAGGGTTCTTTGTCAAGGAGATTAACATTCACACCTAGCCCAGGAGTTGGAGAAGCTGATGAATTGCAAGGGAATAAATTTCTGTTGATTTTAGCCACCAAGTGTGTGGTAATTTTTTGTACCAGCTTCTGGAAACTAATACAAAAACCAATAGTTCTAAATGGCCCCTTACCAAATTGTACTAGTATCTCTATTGGTCTTATTCCGTCTTATTGTAGTCTATATACTTTTCAGTGGTTTTAACAGGGGTAAGAATTACATTTTTGAATGATGAAAGCTGAGAGTATCTCAATAATTTTAGATAATAGAAGGGACTTCAACCTTATCTACCAACACTTCAATTTTTTTTTGTATACTACAACTACTAGCACATGCACTACTGAGCTTATATTCAACTAACTTGATTGGTGTTACCAGTTCCAGAAAAACTTGTCACAAATGATACTAATATTCTGTACTTCTGTCCAAGATTCAACTGAAAAATACAATACAAAAAAGACATGACCTAATAAAAGGGGTAAAATTATTCAGTTTTTTAATGGACTCAAACTAAATATGAGTCATTATGGTGACGGAATTAAATAAAAATGGTGGTGGTAAGGGGGTGAGACATAGATTTGAGTGACTGGATGATTATGTTTTCTACCCGGGGCATCTCTCTTCCAGGAATAAGGCCTTTGAGATATCAAATGAATAATCAGGAAGTCTCTTGGTGACCTAGAAAAGGATAACCTTGAGAGATATTTCATCTAGGACATTCCTGTATCATTTCTGCAACCCAAATCCATTGTCTGATAAAACTGGAAAATTCTTCACATTCATTTCAAAATTCCATACTGATTATTCCCTTAAATTAATACAACTTTTACTCACTTAGGATACAGTGTAATTGATTTTTTTTTCATTTTTCTTAGCTAAAATGATATTCTTCCCCTGCCTTTCTGAGATTTCATTGATAAAATGTTAAGGAGAGATTCAGAGGCTAATAGCATTATCTTCTTCTGCCTCAAAGTTCTTGATAATTACATATGTGAGATCCTAATTTTTTTTTATTATATTTGATCCTTTCTAATTTCATTCATTCTTAAGAACTGGGGTTTGGGAGGAAAAGTTAACCAATTTCCCATTATCAGGCTTTGATTCCACCTAGTAAGTAAGGAAAACCAACTTTTATTTTATCAAATCACATGAACAATTCTCTTTGGTTACTACAATTTAAGGAGAACATTTTCAAATTGGAATACCCACAGGAAAGCAATCAGAATTTTTAACGACTTGCAAAATCAGGATTTATGAGGATTGATTGAAGGTTTGGGGGATATTTGGCCTGAACAAAAGGAAACCTAAGAAGGCTATTATAACTGTATGTTATGTTTTAAGGCTATCACATGAAAAGGGATGACTAAGTAGCAGGGAATAGAATTGTAAAAGAAGATTTTTTGTAAAAGATTTTTTGTAAAATTGTAAAAGAAAGATTTCAGTTAAATAGAAGGAAGAATATTTTTTTAAACAATTACATATATCCAAAAAATCAAATATATTGTAGAGTAGTGATTTTGCTGACACTAAAGATATTCAAGAATGATCAGATCATCATTTATGTATGTGATAAAGCTGATTAATGCATGTTATAAAATATATGGACTGGCTGAACCTAACGCAGGGGTTTTTAACCCGGAGTATATGATCCCTTAGAGATCTTCAGAATTTCTTTAAACTACCTATAGTGAAGCAAGATTTTAAGTACACTTTAGGTGTACATTTTTCTAAAGAGAGGGCTCATAGCATTAATCAGATGCATGAAAGAGTCTTGTCTCTTGAAAAAGTTAGAAGTCCTTGCTGTAAGTTTTCTTGTAACTCTAAAATTCCAAGATTGTACTCAAAGTAATAATGTGCCTTTAGATATATAGCTCTGTGGTAAATATTTTTTCTTTGATCTTTTACTAGTGTGGGAAAATTCTAGCTTCTTTTACCCACATTCTTGTTAGTTCCTTTTGGCCTCTGCCCAGTGTTTATTTTTTTATTTTACTTATTTTTTAAAATATTTTATTTATTTATTTGAGAGAGAGAATGAGAGAAAGAGAGCAAGAGAAGGAGCAGGGGTGAGGGGCAGACGGAGAAAAAGAAGCAGACTCCCTGCTGATTAGGGAGCCTGATGTGGGGTTGGATCCTGAGACGCGAGCCTTGGACTCTGAGATCATGACCTGAGCCAAAAGCGGATGCTTAACCAACTGAGCCACCTGGGCACTCCTCTGCCCAGTAAGTGTATAATTTGACTTTTATTACTTTATTTGCGATAGAAAAGTAAATGGTTTCTACTTATAATTACTTTAAGAATATCGGTTGTAAATAAATAAATAAAAAGACTATCGGTTGTTTATTTTTGAGGTTATGAGGCATCTGTTGCAGCAGGAAGATATACTGAATGAGTTCACATAATATACTCAATATCTCTGGAGCTTTGAAACTGTTAAATAAAAATGATTAATAATTGTCACGATGGACAAATTCATGGGAGATAGATTTCTGAACTGTTAAATATAGCTGAGAGGCTATTAAAAATGGCAATTGGAATGAGCTCAAATGAGTTGAAAGATCTTTTTATGAATTTATATATAGAAGAAAATGTGTCTCTAAGGGCAAAATTGTTCCCCACAGTACCCAATATCAAGAACTTTAGTGCACTCTGTATTTCTTTATAATTATTGCTGGGAGTTGAAGGGCTCTGTTTTCTGTTAGCCACTGGGGAAATCAGATGAAAATGACCCTTAAATAAATAATTATAAACTAGGTTTCATTGCAAACTTCAATCACTTCTCTCCTTTTAAATACACTTTTAATATGTTTTTCTGATTATTCTGAAGAGTAGACTTTGAA
Source organism: Potos flavus (assembly GCA_028534135.1). Classification (NCBI taxonomy): domain Eukaryota; kingdom Metazoa; phylum Chordata; class Mammalia; order Carnivora; family Procyonidae; genus Potos; species Potos flavus. Next base: position 9,942 of record JAPYYM010000851.1, read on the forward strand.
TAAACTTTGCTTTGAAGTGCTTTAGAAAGATTTCTATCCAGATTCCTCAAATATGTAAAAGAGAGAGGAATATAAACTGATGCAGTAGCTTAAGTACATCCAGAATAACCAAGAAAGAAATACATTAAATTTAATTAGGACAAAAACGTGGCTTTTATCTCATACTTATATGGGTGAAGAAATGATTCTAAATTATAACTTTTCTTTCACTAAATTAGCCAAATGTACATCCAGGGAGATAAGGTTTTTCAGCCTGAGATTTCCAGACCCCTTGGCTAGTTATCTTATCTCCATCAAGATAAGCGGGTATACTGGGACTTATAGCTAACTGTGGGTTGTTCCTTCTTTCCCCTTTCATCAAAAATGAGAACATCTGTAATCATCACAGCAGGTTGCTGACCTGTGCCTCTTGGATGGTGTCCAACAAAGACCTCCATTGGGCAAAGCTTGGATAGCCCCACATAAGGATAATAGACAATTATTGAGAATGGCTGAGAGAAAGAAAATTCTGAGTTTGTAAAACAAAAATAGCCCACACTGTACAATAAGCTAGAATGTGCAAGATGAATGGTAGCAAAGAAACAAGGTATACTCAAGGATAAACTTAAAGATGTATTTTATAAGAAATGCATTTTAAAAGTTCAGAAAGAGATTATCATGATATTTTCCATGATTATTACATAACAATATAGTAAGTAGGAATACATTCATATCTAAGCTGTACCTTAGAATCTGTGCACAGGGAAATGGTTTTCGATAGAAGAGGGAGTGGTATGGGGGTGGGCTTAGTTCATATTTTACAGTGAGATAAAGTGATAAGCATTTAGTGACTGCATTCATGTTTGAAAACAGACAGTATTGTTATATGATAGAGAATGGAATGACAGACAAACCCAAGGAGAGACATATGAAGAAAGAGGAAGCAAATTATGGAAGAGAATGATAGCTAAAAAGTATTTCAAAAAACAGAAAAGGGAGAGAGGAAAGAAATGAAAGAGATAACAGAGGCATGAAAAGAAAGAATGAAAAAAAGTAATTTTTTTTTTTTAAGATTTTATTTATTTATTTGACACAGAGAGAGAGAGAGAGATCACAAGTAGGCAGAGAGGCAGGCAGAGAGAGAGGGAAGCAGGCTCCCCACCGAGCAGAGAACCTGATGCGGGACTTGATCCCAGGACCCTGAGATCATGACCCGAGTGGAAGGCAGAGGCCTTAACCCACTGAGCCACCCAAGCGCCCTAAAAGTAATTATTTTTATGCTTGGTTTGTATCTGTACTGACGTGTTTCTCATGTTGCACCTGCAATCCTAATTTCCTTATTAGATTACCTGCAGTAGAGTCAACTATTCTTTTGGGGAAAAAACAGGCAACAAAGACTTTTTTAAGGATAGTTTCAGCTAGGCTTCCACAGTGCTCTCAAATTATAAACAGAAGCTATAATTTACATGGGATAAAAGATAATATTTATTTTATTTTATTTTATTTTTTTAAAATATTTTATTTATTTATTTGACAGAGAGAGGGATCACAAGTAGGCAGAGAGGCAGGCAGAGAGAGAGGGGGAAGCAGGCTCCCCCTCGAGCAGAGAGCCCGATGCGGGGCTCGATTCCAGGACCCTGAGATCATGACCTGAGCCAAAGGCAGAGGCTTTAACCCACTGAGCCACCCAGGCGCCCTGATAATATTTAGTTTAAAGTTCCAACAGAGAAAACCTGCAAAAAGAAAAATACGTATTGTTTAATCATAGCTATGTTCCAATCTGTCCTAGAGATTTGGCCTTAATGTTTTCCCTTAAGCAACATTAAAATGCATAAGTAGGTGATCCTTGAATTACTGCCCAGATCCTTTACTCTAAGTGGTTTTTCCCAAAGTCTGCTGTATATCCACCAGGACTCATGAAATATACGGTTAAGACAGAGTCCTTCATCTTTTGTCCCATACTCCGGATTCTCCACTGTCACTAAGGTTTACTTTTACTCCTGATGTATACCATAGAGGTAATGACATGAAGCTTAGAAAAAGTCTGAATATGAATCTCAGTTCTGCCTCTCATTAGCTCTATGACCTTAGAGATTTATTCAATCTCCCTATAAAATGCCAAGAATATAAGTTTGAAGTATTGTTTTGAATATTAAACACTTAAAGAACATACCGGTAGCACAATGCATGACACATAAGTGTTCAATATATATGGGCCATTGTTGTTTTTATTCTTAATGGTACTCTGTATTCTCTAGCTAACCTTAATAGATTGTCTCTTTTCCTTAAGTTCTTCACTCTGGCCAGAGTTATCACATTTTCTCAAAGACACAACTGTTTGTAGAATTGGTGGTGGAAGACAGGTATCTGTCTATTGTGTACAATATCTGGAAGAAATAAGCAAAATATAGGGAAGCCTTCTACATAACACTTTAATACTTCCAACAACATCTGTTTCAGTTTACTCCTAAATTATTGTAGCAGGCAATAATATGAAAGCAAATGGAACTTAGTCCTTAAAAATGCCCAGCTATATTATTTTTTAAATTTTAAATCGTATATTTTATAGAGAGAGTTGTAAATTCACATAAGGTTGTAAGAAATAATAAAAAGAGATTCCATGTACCCTTTATCCAGTTTCCCCTCATGGTAACACTTTGAAAAACCATGGTACAATATTAAAACCAGGATATTAGCATTGATGCAATCCATCTATCTTATTTATATTTCTTTAGTTTTATTTGGTCTCATATGTATGTGTGTTTGTGTGTGTGTATTTGCTCATGTTTGCATATTTATTTAGTTTTATACAGTTTTACATAGGTGTACATTTTTCTATCTGGGACTACAGTCAAGAAACTAAATAATTATATATCACCACTAGAATTCTTTGTATTGACTTTTGACAACCGCAACCCACCTACCCACTGACTACACTTTTTTTTTTTTTGCCAGAAAGCAATAATCTCTTCTCCATTTCAAAAAGTTGTTTTTCATTATTTCCTCTTTATGCATTAGTGAGAATTTTTACAGCAAAGAAGAAACTGGGGATATATATAAATAAAGTAAGACTCTTCCCCTTTAGAGGAAGAGTCCTGGCTACAAGAAGAAAAGATTATGACACTTATGCGTTATTAATATTTGTCCAGGTTACCATAAATAATATTTGACTACTAGATATGTAAAATAATTACATGGCCTCCAACACATAGTTATCATTTGTAAGTGCTCTTTACTTGGGTCATCATCATATTATTATTACTATAAATAATAAATATTATGTATAATTTATTCTTGTACTTCCTTAAATACATTACTACTTTCATGCCACTGTGACTTTGCTTTCTTGAGTATCTGTCATTATTCAATGGCATAACTTTTATCTTCAAGACTTAGATTTTAAAAGCCCTCTCTGAACTGTATCCTTTCTCCTTATAGTGGATATAGTGGGTTATAGTGGATGACATTAGGTAGAGTCCAGGTCATTCCTCAGGATGGACTCACTCATTCTCCCAGCTGCTCATAGTTTTTAGCTATGGTGGATATTTCACTCATTATAAACCTGTATGGTATGTATGTATGTATGTATGTATGTATGTATTTATTTTTACTTTTGTTATTTTTTTATTTTTTAATTAACACAAAATGTATTATTTGCCCCAGGGTACTGTCTGTGGATCCTCAGGCTTACACATTTCACAGCATTTACCATAGCAGATACCCTCCTCAATGTCCATAACCCAGCCACCTTATCCCTACCTGCCCCTACCCCCCCGCCACCCTCAGTTTGTTTCATGAGTTTAGGAGTCTCTTATGGTTTGTCTCCTTCCTGATCCCCTCTTGTTTCATTTCCCTCTCCCATCCCCCACAACCCGCTACCCTGCCTCTCGAATTCTTCATATCAGAGAGATCATATGATAATTGTCTTTCTCTGACTGACTGACTTCGCTTAGCATAATACCCTCCAGTTCCATCTACGTTGTTGCAAATGGCAAAATTTCATTTCTCTTGATGGCTGCATAGTATTCCATTGTATATATATACCACATCTTCTTTATCCATTCATCTGTTGATGGACATCTAGGTTCTTTCCATAGTTTGGCTATTGTGGACATTACTGCTATAAACATTCGGATATACGTGCCCCTTTGGATCACTACATTTGTATCTTTAGGGTAAATACCCAGTAGTGCAATTGCTGGGTCTAAGGATAACTCTATTTTCAACTTTTTGAGGAACCTCCATACTGTTTTCCAGAGTGGCTGCACCA
>JAPYYM010000852.1:0-14190 GCA_028534135.1 Potos flavus
GGTGGCTCAGTGGGTTAAGCCTCTGCCTTCGGCTCAGGTCATGACCTCAGGGTCCTGGGGTCGAGCCCCGCATGGGGCTCTCTGCTTGGGCGGGGAGCCTGCTTCCCCTTCTTTCTCTGCCTGCCTCTCTGCCTGCTTGTGATCTCTCTCCTCTCTGCCAAATAAATAAATAAAATCTTTAAAAAAAAAAAAAAAAAAGAGTCTCTTACGAGTGCCTGGCCGGCTCAGTCAGTAAAGCATGGCAACTCTTGGTCTCAGGGTTGTGAGTTCAAGTCCCGTGTTGGGCGTGGAGTCTACCGGAGAAAAAAAATCTTTTATGGTTTGCATCCTCTCTCCTTTTTTCCCCCTTCTCCTATTAAATTCCACCTATGCGTGCAATCATGTGGTATTTGTCTTTCTCTGACTGACTTATGCTTTTCCAGCTCCTAGAGGCTACTCACACTCCTTGGTTCAAGGCCCGTCCCTCTACGACCATAGCCGGTAACGGCAGCTCCGTGCATCCGTCTGACCACAGAGGGAAATGGGCTCTGCTCTCGATGACCCTCTGATTGCACTGGGCCCACCTGTGCCATCCGGGACCCTCTCCCCACCCGAACGTTGGAGGCGGGCTTTCTCTCACCCATAGCACGAACATCCGACCCCTTCTGTTCCGACGCCCCTTTCCTCACCGTTGTTCAGCCCAGTGCGATTTAAATGTCCTCGTCCTCTGAAGTCGGCCTTGACCTCCCCCGTCTGCACTGAGTACAGCGTCCTCCATCAGAACTCTGATCGCCCTGGACGGTCATGGCCTGTTTTCTGTGGGGTCTGAAGGAGTGACGCCTGGGGCCGTGGGGAGTCATGGTGGACGTCTGAGCTGGGGAGGAGCCTTATGGTAGACAGCTGAGGTAGGAAGTAGGCTGCCAGGGGTGAGGCTGAGGCCCGTTCAGGGTGGAGAGGAGGCCATGAAAAGGGGGCTCCCCAGAGAGGGCCAATGACTTGCTTTAGGTCACCTAGCACACGGCCTCTGGGGTGGGGAGACACGCCAGGTCAGGGTGGGGGGCTGGAGGTGGGGGCAGGTGGGGGCAGGAGGCTGCTGGCAACCACTCTGTTTCGAACCCACGCCAGGCTGACAATAACCCTTTGGTTCGTACCACCCAGGCTGGGGCGGCTGAGCCACGGCAGGGTCAGGTCTCGGCCAAGGTCACAATGTCCAGCTCTGGCACAGCCTTGATGGGAACATCGGGCCCCATCCCTGCCCCACCCCCCAGCCGGGGGAGAGTCCCCTCACATAGTCAGAGGTCAAGGACAGGCAAGACAGCTGGGTGTCCTCCCTCAGTGCCGCTAGGCAGGAACGTGGCCCCTGGCCGCTGGTGGGGGCACATGCGGCAGGCCGAGCAGCTGAGATGGGGCAAGGCATGGCGTATTCGGCGGCAGAGCCCGTGCGCGTGGGAGGTCGGTGGTGTGCCGCTGCAGGGACCTCTGGCTTCCACACCTGGGGCCGAGGGGGTGACGCAGCAGCGGCAGGTCACCCCCCATGAGAGACCCCATCACTCTCGATCTTTTCTGTGTTCCTGAAAGCATTTACTACTCTTTGAAGTCATCTATTAATTTGTTCGCCTATGGATTTTGTTTGTACGGCCCCTGCAAACCATGGGCTTGGTGATGACAAGACTGGGGCCGACTTGGTCACCCTGGTACCCCAGCACCCCCCGACAATCCTTGCCATAGGTGATTGTCATGATTTCTTAGAAATTCAAACAGAGAGGGGCCGTACAGGACCCAGGAGCATTGGGAGTGGCCCCTGACAATTTGGGGGGAGCCCCACAGACAGGAGGGATGAACTCCCAAACAGGAGGACCATGGGGCTCCCCCAAGCCCCAGTGGATCCAGTTCTTTCTAGGGCCATGCTGATGTCTGATGTCACTGTCACAAATTGTGGAAAGGCCGGGAGTCCCGGTGGCCGGGAGGGCTCCAGATACAGGGAGCACGGGACCCGAGGAGAGGAAAAACCCTGAAGCCGGAAGGGCTTTCCGATGTGGCCTGGGAGGACCACGTGCAAAGGTCGGGGGTGGGGGTTGGTGCCCTCTCCCAAAGGCCCGGCTCAGAGGCCACACTCTGTAAGTCCTGCCGAAGGCTCACGGCTGTCCCCGATGCTGTCACCGCTGGTGGCTCTGGGTCTCCTGCTCCCGCACCCAGCCCGCGCCCACCGTGCTTGCTCACACCCCATACGGGCTCCAGCGGGCAGGGGCAGGCGGCCGGGGACGCGAGGAGGGGGGGTGTTGCCGCGGCCGAGGTCTCCGGGGTGTGTGGGCGCGTAGGGCCGGGGAAGAGGTTAGGGGCCCAGATGGCACTTGGGCCACGCGAGCGACCACTTGCAAACTACGACGTGATACACGGATCCGCAGACGCGCTCCCGTGGGTCTCCAGCTCGTCAGCCACAGCCCTCCGGCTGCAGATCCCCCCCCCTCAACGCACGGAGAGCCCCGGAACTCACGCCCACCGCCGGCCTGGCCCCCTGGCGCAGGCCACACGGACACCTTCCCGAAGTCTCGGGCTCCCCGGGCCGACCCCCGCCCCAGCTGCCCTCGGGGTGGCCGGGCCCAGCCCCCGCACACACCGGGCGCGACACGGGCTCGCGCCCCGCCCCGGCCCGGCCCGGCCCCGCCCCGCCCGCAGCCCGCGGGACCTTTATAGGGAGCGCCCGGCCGCGGCGCGCTGGGAAGTCGGTGCCGCCGCCCTCCCAGCCGCCCGCCCGCCCGCCTGCGCGTCCGACGCGGGGGCCGCCGCCGTCTCTGCGTCCGCCATGCGTCCCGGGACGCCGGGGCCACTGTGGCCACTGCCCTGGGGGGCCCTGGCTTGGGCCGTGGGCTTCGTGGGCTCCGCGGGCTCGGGGGACCCCGCGCCCGGTGAGTGGGGCGGCCGGAAGGGGCGGGCGGGGTGGGCCACCCACGTGGGCCTGCCCGGGAATGCGGGCCTTGGGGGAGATGTCCGGGGGCCCGGCGGCGGTGGCAGCTGCTGATCGGAGGCCTCCTCGGGTTTAGTCTGGGAGGGCTTGGGGCTCCCCTCCCCCAGCCCCAAAGGGCCCTGAAGGAGGGTCACCAGGAGGTCAGCAGAGCAGATGTGGCTCTCTTTCACAATTGTCAAAAGGAGTAGTCACAAGGACTGCTGACATTTATTGAGTGCTCGGTGTCTAACCCTCCGTGAATCCATACAATAGCCCGATGATGTGTGTACTCTCATCGTGCCCATTTCTCGGATGGGGAGACTGAGGTGCACAGCTTGTAAGTGGCAAGCTCAGGATTCGAACCTGAACCAGGTGAGTCCTGAAGCCCCAGAGAGGCGGGGCTGGGTGGCTGGACCCAGGACCTCCACCTGAGGTCTCAGATCTTCCCCAGGTTTGGCTTAGACAGATGGGCTGCTGGAATCCCATAGCTGCCACTTGTTGGGGGATGCCGGGCAAGAAATATCCCCACTCTCAGCCTCAGTTTCTCGTTTTGTACGATGGGCGCCCAGGTGCCGAGCTCCCGGAGCTGGACCCTGTAAGGCCCTCAGCCCGGCGCCTGGGAACCAGTGAGCTCTCTGGGATGGGGGCTGCAGCCACTCCTGCCCCCATTTAAGGGTGCAGGAACTGAGGGCTCTCTGCCTGCCTACCCCACCCGGCAGCCCCACCCCAGCCCCGCTCGAAGGGGAGCTGAGCCCCCTCCCCGAAGGCCGTGTCCCCAGGGAGATGGTGAGCTCATACAAGGGGAATGTTCCCAAGTTGGAGTGAGTAAGAGGCGGGCCAGGCAAGGGGGGGCTGCCAGGCGAGGGGGGCTCTGCGTGCCCTCGGGTGCTGTCTAGACAGAGGGCAGAGGCGGAGAGGCCGGGGCCCACTGACCCTGACACGTCCAGCTCTGGGCGTTTGACTGGCTGGGCAGGATGCCAGGCCCGGGCCTGGGGGCCTGGAGCGAGGGAGGGTGGGAAGAGCTCCCCACCACGAGTGGGAGTTGTGTGGGGGCGGAGCTCGGGGAGGACAAGGAATCCCAGAAGGAGGGCAAAACGATCCAGAGCTGAGCTGGGATGGGAGCACCTGTGCAGGTCTCTGCCCCTCCTTCCCAGCTTGGCCGCAAATTCTCCCCCCTGTAGTTACTGAGCACCAACTGTATACGCCCCCCAGGGCCGGGAGCTGGGTGTTGGGAGTGGCGCGCGAGGGCACCCCTGGTGTGGCAGTGACCGCCCCCCGGTGCGCAGGCGGCGTGTGCTGGCTGCAGCAGGGCCGGGAGGCCACGTGCAGCCTGGTGCTGAAGACCGACGTGAGCCAAGCGGAGTGCTGCGCCTCCGGCGGCATTGACACCGCCTGGTCCAACGTCACTCACCCGGGGAACAAGATCAGCCTTCTGGGCTTCCTGGGCCTCGTCCGCTGCCTCCCCTGCAAAGGTGAGACCGTGGGCGGCAGCCACGGGCCGGGGTCCCTGGGGGACAACTGGGAATGAGCGCCCCATCTCAGGGGTATGCAGAAGGAGGCTGAGCGCTCGTGGAGGGGATCCCGCGTTCGGAGAGAGGCTGGGGACTTGAGGTTCCCCAGCCTCAGCCTCCACCTCTCGAGGATTCGGGAAGAAGCTCCGAGGACTCCCCGGCGTGGTTCCCGGCCTGCCGGGGTGACCTTTCCCACCTGCACCCCACCGCACGCCTGACTCCGGGGAAGAGGGACTTTCCCAGCCGGCCGCTCGCCTTTGGCGCCCCGCCCCCCAGTCAGTGTCTGCCCGTGACCCAGAGATCCCAGGGATCTGTGGCGGGACCAGGGACGCATGCTCAACAAGCATGTGCCTTCTGGACCATGTTCTGAGAAGCGCGCTCAGCTGCCTCCTTCGTCAGACTAGGAACTCCGAGGGCCAAACGAATGAATGAGCCAAGACATGCGCTCGGCCGTGGAGAAGGGGCTGGGGACCCTCCCGGGCCTCTCTGGTCCGGGCCGAGCCCGCAGCGGCCCAGAGGTGCTGTGCGGGCATGGCCTGAAGGAGGGGGCATTATGCCAGGGTGCTGGTGCGTCATTAGGAGTTTGCCAGCTGGAGAAAGTATGGGATGGGGCCCTAGTGGGTGGGGCCGGGGCAGGGAGGAGGCTGGAGCAGAGGGCCAAGCCGAGAGGAGAGCCCAGCTGGCCACTGGGATGTGATTAATCCCCGGTCGGTCCGGCTGGGTGGTCTTGGACTCACTGCCCTGTGCCCCAGCTCCCTCCAGAACCTCCTCTGGGTTCTGGGAGGAGGACAGACTTCAGAAATTGCCTGGCCTGGGCATAAGGTCCAGGTCACCCCGCCCCCCCATCTCATCTGGCCTCGGGGAAGGCAACTCAGTTCTCCCACTTCCGTTCCTGCTTGTGAAGCCACCCGGGGGAGTGTTTCCAGATGTGTGTGGGCAGGCGGCGTGGGCGGCGTCCAGGTGTGACCCACATGCCCTGGCAGGGGTGACGTGGGGGCGCCAGCACACTCGCTCATTTGATGCTCACGCTCCCCCAGTCAGCCTCACTTTACACACAGGGAAACTGAGGCTGAACTCAAGAGCTCGGGTCTGCCCTCCAGGTCCACAAGCAACAGAACTGGGGTGTCCATCGGGGGTCTGGCCTGGAGTTTTCGTTCGGAGGAGCCCTTGGCTCTCCTCCGCTCACAGCTGTGATGGGGCCTCAGTTTCCCCCTTTTGTAGAACGCTGACATCACCTCGTGGGGGTGGCTGGGAGCCTGCAGTGAGCCTGGGAGGGCCTGTAAGAGGAGCAGCCCATGAGTGGGTCTGGGTCTGATCTGCATTTCCGAAGGTCCGGGGAGAGCGGTGCCGGGTGGGGGGCGGAGACCCCGGAGAGAGAACTACCCTGCCCAGACCTGTTTCCCTGCCTGAGAAATAGGGTTGGGCGGCAGGGGTAACCCCTGGTTCAGCGGGCTCAGGATGCGGGAAGCCCCCTCCCCAGGAAATGAGCCTCAGAGCCTAGTCCAACGCCCCGCCCTCCCCGACGCCTCCTCCGGGTTGGTCCTGGCAGGCTCGCGAACAGACGCTGTCGGTCCTCCCCAGACCCGCGCATGGACGGGGTGGGGCCCCCCTCCGCTGACGCAGCCCGGCCCCCCGCCGGCCTTCCCTTCGCCGCGCGTAAATCAGGGAACAGACGCCAGCCCGAGCGGGTGGCCCAGCTGCGGAGCGCGAGCGGGGCCGGGCCCTGGAAGCTCGTTCCTGTACCCCCCGATTCTGGGCTGACACCCCCCCTTCCCGCCCCCAGACCCCCAGCCTCGACTCCCGGCCCACCCGGCCCGGGGCTGATCTCGTCCCCAGCGGATCCCGCACCCAGACTCCGGGCCAGCCGCCCTCGCCCGTGCTCCCCACTCAGCGCGGCCTCTAGCCTCAGAACAGGGGGCGGGGGCGCCGTGGGCTCCGCGGACCTCGGGCCGCGGCCACGCGCCCCCCCCCCACGCGCCCGTGCCCTGTGTCCGCAGATTCGTGCGAGGGCGTGGAGTGCGGCCCCGGCAAGGCGTGCCGCATGCAGGGGGGCCGCCCGCGCTGCGAGTGCGCGCCCGACTGCGCGGGGCTCCCGGCGCGCCTGCAGGTCTGCGGCTCGGACGGCGCCACCTACCGCGACGAGTGCGAGCTGCGCGCCGCGCGCTGCCGCGGCCACCCGGACCTGCGCGTCATGTACCCGGGACGCTGCCGCAGTACGTGGGGGCGGGGCCCGGGGGCGGGGCCCGGGGCGGGGGCGGGCCGGTGGGCGGGGCCTAACAACTGGCCTCCCGGGAGGGCGCCACTGGATTGGGTCAGCCGTGGGGTCCCGGAATGAGGAAAAGCGGGGTGGGGTTTTGCAAAGGGAGGTCTGGGGCTCACGTGGGGCGAGAGAGAGGGGTGCGTGACTCAGGGCGGAGCTTGCGGGTGCGGCCGGAGGGGCGGGCCTGGGTGTGGCCCGAGTGCGGGCGGGGCGCGCGGAAGGGGTGTGGCTTCCGGCCGGGGCGGGGCCTGGGGTGGAGCCTGCCTGCGGCCGGACCGCGCTCCTGAGCCGCCCCGGCGCCCCGCTCGCAGAGTCGTGCGCGCACGTCCTGTGCCCGCGGCCGCAGTCGTGCGTGGTGGACCAGACTGGCAGTGCCCACTGCGTGGTGTGTCGCGCGGCGCCCTGTCCCGCGCCCTCCAGCCCCGGCCAGGAGCTCTGCGGCAACAACAACGTCACCTACATGTCCTCGTGCCACCTCCGCCAGGCCACCTGCTTCCTGGGCCGCTCGATCGGCGTGCGCCACCCGGGCAGCTGTGCAGGTGCGGCGCGGAGCGGGGAGCGGCGGCGGGATCCAGCGTCCCGCCCCTCTCCGCGCCCCCATTTCTCTTTTCTTCCCTCCCACTCTGCAGCCGCTCCTGAGCCGTCAGATGCAGAGTCGGAGGAGGAGGAGGAGAACTTCGTGTGAGCCTGTGGGGCCGGCTTGGGCCTGGCGTTCAAGGCCTCCCCGTTTTATTTATTGCCACAGCCGAGTCTAATTTATGTCCCATGGACGCTCCCCAGAGCCTGGACCGGGACCACCTGGGGGGCCCGGGAGCCCCCTGACAATATGTTGGAAGGATTGGGGGAGGAGGCCTGGGAGTGGGACTGGTGGGTGGGGCTACCACCCCTGGGGCCGGGCTGCCCAGGAGGACCCCCGCGCTGCTTCTGCTCTAGGGGATAACTTAATTATCGCCGCCACGGAGAGGGCTGGGGACTCACCCCTGCCCACAATTAATGAAGAAGCACCCCAGCCTTCTAGACTACAGACCGGGAGTAAGGAAGGGCCCCACGGCCCGGGTGTGGGTAAATGAGCCTCAGAACCTACTCAGGCCTCAGATAGGCCAAGGAAGCAGCCACTGTCCCCAACCAGCTCAGAACTCCAGGGTTTACCTTCCCTCCTGCCCCCATTTCCCCAGTATGTCCTGTGGCGGTCCCTTTGAAAAGCCCAGCTTGTGCCCTGGAGTGGGGTGGGGGGGCACTCTCTGTGTCTCCTGACACGGGCCTCGGGCCAGCATCAGCCCAGAGCGGGGCATTATGTCCAGTGGTGCCCAGTGCACTTAGGGCGGGACCCAGGGCGCAGGACCCCTGCTCGCCCACGGGCCTGGGGTGGGGTGTAAGTGCCGGGACCCACTCCATACCCTGCTTCCTGGAGCCACATGTCTGAGCGACACCCCTAGTTCTGGCGTCCCCATCCACAGGTGAGGTCTGGACCAGAACCTCTAGTCCCATGAGACTGGTCCCAGCCAAGCCTCTAAGCCCAGTTCCCAGCTGGACCCTCCTCACCCTCCAGCCGGCTCGGGAGTCTTGACACCAGCCAGATGCTGGCCTTGGGCCGAGTGTCTGCTTTCTGTCTGGGCTGTTGCTGGTGTCCCTGCCCCACGTCTGCCTGTGGACCAGAGGCTCAGGCCACACGCTGAGGGGGCCCCAGCGGGCAAGAGCGCAGCTCCGAGTTTGGGGGCAGCCGCAGGGGGCAGCTGTGTTCGCTCTCTCCTAGCCCCTCAGAAGTGCCTTACCTGTGATCCCGAGAAGTGCCCTTGAGTAATGGGCTCACCCGAGCCCCCCGACAAGGCCACCTCCCCTAGCCTGGGGCCCTGCCTCACCAAAGAAATAAAGACTCCACTTTGGAGTTTCCAAGCCTTGGTTTGCCTCTCTCTCTCTTAGTTTCCGTGCTGCCCCCCTTGGGTAGTGGGTTACCAGCCAGGCTCCTGGGATGCTGTTAGGGTGGTGAGTGGGGGGAGACCCCCCTGTCTCTAGGCCTCAGTGTCCATTACTGGGCAGTGGGCAGCAGCCAGGGAGACAGCCGAAGACGGCGATGTGTGGACCCGGGTGGGGGGAGGGGAGAGAAAGGAAGCCTTTCTAGGGCAGGAGATGAAAGAGGGGATCAAGATGGCTTAGGGACCCCCAAGAATCGCCCTGAAACAGAGGCCTGGCCTGGAAGGGTTGGGGGTGTGATAATAGCAATAATACAATTAATGATAAGACGGCAACAGGAGCATCAGCTGGGACTTACCCAGACCGGGCGACATGCCCGGCACTGTTGTCCGAAGCACCTTCCAGAGGCCGAGAACAGATGTCCCGTGGAGCCAGGCCAGCCTGAGACCCTGCCCTCTCCCGGCGCTGGCTTCCCCACCTCCATGTGGCTGTGGTTAGCTGGGGGCTGAAGGAGTGTCGCATGGGGGGCACTGCGTGGGCAAAGGCCAGGAGGCTGCCCTGGCTGGGGGCTGGGGGTGGGTGGGGAGGGGCCTGGGTCTTGAAGCAAGGCTCGTGGTCACTCGGGGAGGCAGTGGCAAAGCCAGAGCCTCGGCCACACTGAGGCACAAGAGAAGCTCGCAGGAACGTGGGTGGCCCTGGAGATGAGCCATCCCGTCTGGCCATTCGGTTAGCATTTTATTTGGTCATTTTGGCCCCTTGCGTTTGGAACTGATGCCCTCTGCTACCCCACCCCCACCTCATACATGCCAGGCCTCCCCGGGGCCTGGGGGGGCCTGGGGGTGACCTGCCCAGGCCATGGGATTTCCGGGGAAGGAGCTGTCTGAATCGTTTGCCATCCCATCTGTATACCCAGTGCTGTTGTGGTTCCGGCAGCTTCGCAGGGACCCGGTGATCCCGGGCAGGGGGCTGGGCCGGGGCCTTCGAATCACATCCCATATCCAGCTCACGAAGGCGGACACCTGCGTGTACACATCGGGGGTCTTGGGGTCACCGCACCAGAGTCCGGAGAAGGAGACAAGGCCGTGGGCCCGGTTCCTGCACACCAGAGGCCCCCCAGAGTCTGCCTGGGGGTGGGAGGAAAGGCAAAGTCAGGGGTCCATCTCTGGGCCTCTTTCCCTGGAGGAGCTTCTGTGTGCAAATCTGACCAGGACCCTCCCTGCCTCGAGACCGTTCCATGGCTTCCTCGCACAGCAAGAATGAAACTTACGGTCTTCACGGGCCATGAGAATCTAGCTCTCACCCACCTGTCTGCCCTCCTTTCCCTTGGTTTTGGCCCCACCAACCTTCTGCGCTGTCCCTGAAGTAAATCAAGCTTGCTCTAGTCTCTGGGCTTTTCCCGTATCCTTGAGACCTGTTACTGCTCCCTTTCAACACTGCTAGTATAAAAAATACAAATCTGCAGTACTTTGTGCAGTAGGCGACCTGCACAGCTGTACATGGCTGCCCTGAGATGGGTCTCTCTGCCTGGCATGCCTTCCCTCAGATCTCCTCAAGACTCCTTCGAATCTCAGCTCAAAAGATGCTCTCCTCAGAGAAGCCTCCCTGAATACTCACCCTAAAATTCCTGCTTTCTCCCCTCTCCTCCCCTCCCCAGTCCTATCACCCTAACTGTAATCTGGAATCAGCTCTGATCCTATAAAGTAGGTACTATTAGTGTGGCAGGTTTACAGCTGGAGAAAGGTCCAGAGAAGTGAGGTGACTTTTCCGAGGCCACACACCCAGAAAGTGGCACAGTCTGGATTCGGACCCAGGAAGCTAGCTGGACTCCAGAATCTGTGTTTTGAATCACTATACTCTTCGCCTGGAACAAAAAATCCTCCAGGTTGAGTTTCTCCCTCAGCATGAGGGCCAGGGCTACAATTAGTCCATAGAGGGTCTCAGGAGCAGGAACTCCTTGATCGAGATGTGTACTGCCCCCCTACTGAACAGTGCTTATGGATACATAAATCTGCAGCCCTTTGTGCAGTGTACAACCTCCACAGCTGTACATGACAGCCCTATGACCTTGGAAAATCCTTTGTCCTTCCAGGGTGTCAGGTGAGGTCTCATCTGGTCTCAAAGGTGAGCTGGGACTTAGTTCCCAAGCCTCTGCCCACCTCTAGTCGTCTCTGTGGGCCTCAGTTTCCCCATATCATAGGCAGGCAGGGTGGAGACAGTATCTTACTGAGCAGAAGCCGCGCCGCCGGCGGTCCCCACTTTGGGTGCAGAGCATGGCAGGGCTCAGCTGGCCCTTCCAAGAGCTGTTGCAGACGTCCAGGCTCAGCAAGCGGACCTCAGCCTCCATCAGCCCCGGCGGCAGGTCCTCAAAGTCCGATACGGAGCCCCAGCCCGCCACCTGGCACCGCGCGCCAGCCTTGAGTGGCCTGGCGTCTCTCCGCGGCAGCTTCAGCAGCCCCACTGCAGGACCCAGGACCGCAGAGCGGTTCAGCTGCAGAGAAACCACTGAGTTAAGGGTTACCCCCAACCGCCCATCAGTGTCCCTGCCTCAGTTTACTCATCATGACACCTGGTCTCTCTTTGGTCTCCTAGACAGAAATCAGTAGCAGCCATCATCAGGCCTCACCCCCTCAGACCAGGACACTCTGGCCTCCCCTGCTGCTGGAAAGAAGTGTCCTCCTAACCAGCATCTCCCCTGCTTGTAAGCCCTCCCGTGGCTCCCCATCGTTCTTGGGACAAAAGCTCTTGGCTCACCATTGGGCCCTCCCCTCCAGGCAGAATGAATTTACCCCACTCCCTCGTCCCCCCACCCCGCTGCCCCGCCCCTTCAGGCGGGAACACCTATCCTATCCAGCCTTCGGGTCTCGGCTTAGATGTCGCCTCTTCCGGGGAGACTTCCTAGACTCCCGGGATAAGACGGAGCCTCCTCTGGGCTCCCCTGTGCCCCGTCAGGGCCGTATTACTCAGCAGCCACCCTGTTGGACCGGAGGCTCTACGGAGAGCGCCTGAGGCTGTTTGTTCGCGGCTTTATCCCCAGTGACCAGCACACAGCCCAGCGCACAGCGGGCGCGCAATCAATGTTTACGGAATGAAACCCTCCGGCCCCTGGCGTTGGTACTCACTCCCTAGCCTTGGCCATGCCCCTGACCGTACCCCAGCCTCAGTTTCCCCTGCTGCCTAATGGGATGGGTGAGCTGTGGGTTCCAGGTTTTGGGGTTTCACAGATGAGCAAATCCACATGCGAGCTTTGGCTGCTGGCACTTGCTGCCCCCTTCTCATTTTGCCAAGAGAACACGCACCCCAAGCCCTCTTGTTCCCAGGGGCCTCTTTCTGTCGTGCTGAGTGTCCCTTGGGTTTGACTTTTCTCCATGTTTGGAGAGCGGGTTTGTTGTGTTTTCTCTTTAAAGCGGAGGTCCTGGGGTGCCGGAAATTGAATTTGGGCACCTGAGTGGGAGATGTGGGGGCGGCCCCCAAGCAGGAGGGGGCCATGGGGGCGTCCAAAGGGATGCCCGCTGTGTGGGCAGGGAGGGAAGCCCGCATTTATGGGAGGAGCCGCTTCCTGCCCATAAAACCCACAAAGGGCCTTGGGGGCAGGGATTGGAATATCTAATGCCCTCGGGTCTCCTCTCTTCTGAATGTCCAGGCCCGCTGTGGGCCGCAAATGGCCACGGAAGGTAAAAATCCCTGTCCTCCGAGTCCGGAGGAGGAGGCGGTGAACAATGGTGAAGAAGCAAATGTTTTCAGCCAGCACTGGACACAAGAAAGGCAGGCCAGAGGGAAGGGATGGGGAGACGGCGGGGGGCAGCTCGCAGAGGGGGCCTCCTTGAGGGAGGGAGGGAGAGAGCCAGGCGGTGTTGGCGGGAGCGGTGTCCCGGAGGGAGCCACAGCCCGTGCAAAGGCCCCGGGGTTTGAGCATGCGGGGATGCTGGTGGCTCAGTCCGCCCTGAGTGGGGGGCTGAGGGGAGGGTGTGGGAGGCACAGAGAGCAGAGGAAGGATGTGACCTGATTGGGTGCCGACCGGATCCTTCCAGCTGCTTTTCCAGCATGTCAGTGGGGCCGTCATGGGGGAGGCCTCGGACAGGCCAGACCCGCGTCCAGTGCCCCCCCGCCCCCCAGCTCACCTGCAGCAGACAGATGTCATTGGCGTGGGTGTCGGGCTGGTAGTCTGGGTGCCTGATGACAGCCGAGATGCCGAACGCCTGCTGCGTGGGCTCCGGGGCGCGCAGGACGTGAGCCCCCAGCACCACCAGACCCGTTCGCGGGTCCCTGCGGGAGGAGGGGATTTGAGAGCGAGACCGGGGCCTCGGTGGCCCCTGGGACCCTGACCGGAGCCCCGCGATCGTAGCCGTGCGTATCGGCGTCCCCGCTCCCGTCGCGGCGTTCACGCGGATCGTGGCACAGTAACGTGCGCGGGATGGGAGCAAGGTGCTTCGGGGGCGGGCGATACCGTATTTATTACAATTCCCACGCAGGTCCAGCAGTTCCTCCCACGCCGACAGTGTCACCGGCAGTGGTCCCTTAAGGCGGGGCTGCGGATGGACACAGGGCTGCGCCCCTCACACCCCAGCCCCCGCTCGCCGCCCGGTGAGCCGCCCCGGCGGCAGAGATGGGGGCCGGGCCCCCCGCGAGGGCTCACCTGCGGCTGAAGCAGTGGGCCGCGGAGACCACCCAGCGGGCTCGGAGCAGGAAGCCTCCACAGTGATGCTGGCCCTCAAATTTCACAGACACCATGTAAGGCCGGGAGTGGGGTGTCACCTCGTGCCCCCCGATGATCCGAGCGCCCCAGGAACCTGCGGGCGGGGCGGGGCTGCGTCATTAGGCGCGGGAGGAACGGTGGTGGGAACGCAAGGCCCGGGCACCTGCTGGGGCGGGGTCGGGTGGGGGCCCGCAGGTCGAGATGGGCTGGGGGCGGGGAGCCCAGGGAGGGTCCCCGAGCGTGCTGGGAGGGGTCTGGACCCCAGAGAACCCAGGCCTGGGCCTCCACCCCGCCCCCGGCCCCGGCGACAAGCGGGGCAGTGGCCCAGCCGGTCTGGGCTCTCACCTGCAGGCCTCGTGGGCAGTGTGAGGAGCACAGCCACCGTCAGCAGCAGGCGACCCAGCTCCCCTGCCCCCGGCCCCATGGCTGTCGCAGGCTGGCGGCTCCCTCCAGGGCTCCGCGGGAGGCGGCCCCCACCCTCACCAACGGCCCTGGAAGGGGGAACCTGGCTGTGGCCTGTGGTCGGAGGTCGGCCAGGCCCCGCCAGCAACGCCCAGTTCTGCCCTGGTGCTTCCGAGAAGTCCGATGACTCCCCTGCCACAGGAGGTCAAGGAACAGGGTAGCGAGGGGAAGAGCGGGCGGCTCGAGGGGCTGCCTGCCAGGGGCAAAGCCCGGCTCTGGGGGCCCTGTGACCCCAGCGGTCACTCACCCTCTCTGTGCCTCGGTTTACCCAGCAGCACCATGCTGCCTCCCGGGGGGGACGTGAACGGGGTCTGGCCCCCACGCTGCCCCACGCTGTCGGCAGCCCCGCACAGACCTCGGGGCCTGTGAGTGTTGCTGCCCGGGTTGCATTTATCGAGTGCCGACTGTATACCAGCCTCTGGCAGGAGCC
>JAPYYM010000853.1:0-14189 GCA_028534135.1 Potos flavus
GTGTGGTGTGGTGTGTGTAGTGTGGTAGGGGGTGGTGTGTGGTATGGTATGGTGTGTGGTGTAGTGTGGTACAGTGTGGTGTGGTGTGTGCTATGGTGTGTGCTGTGGTGTGGTGGTGTGTAGTGTGGTATGGGTTGGTGTGATGTGGTACAGTGTGGTGTGGTGTGGTACGGTGTGGTGTGGTGTGGTACGGTGTGTGGTACAGTGTAGCGTGGTGGGGTGCAGTGTAGTACAGCAGTGCTGGCTCTTGCATCCTCATATCCCCAGCATCTGACATGCTTATTTCATAGAGAACATTCTACAAATTTGCTAGTGGAAGGAGGGAGTAGTGCCCTCTCCTAGCCAGCTAGAGAGCCTAGTGCTTCTAGTGGTAAAGTCTGGAGATTTCTCCCACTCAGAAAGGCCATGTGACTCTTGTGGGTTTACTAAGCTGCTTTCCCTCAAATGTTTACCTTCACAAATGGAAGACACCTTCAATAAACCACAGGGAATCTTTCCATCAACAGCAGTAGGACTTGAACTTCTTGAAGATACGTCACCTCCTGCTTTTATAGCCACGGCGTCCTCGAGTCATCATATTAGCGTATATGCATAAACTCTCTATTATACAAATGATCTATGAATGATACAGGTGAACTAGGTAAAAACCCCCCTCCGAGAGCTGGAGAGGGCAGGACGTCTGACCCAGAAGGAGTGAAGGATCCCCAAGCTTGCAGATTCATTCTTTATCCTTTACATTTTGAAGTGACCTTTTCAAGTAGTCATGGTATTAATTAAAGGACAGCTCTGACTATAGTCTGAAGTCAGTAGACGTATTTTTATATCTTTAAAGCCATCTGGACTTTGGAAACCTTTTGGCAGGAACTCTTTGATGTAGTCACTTTTAAAATGCGGCATTACGGTATTGTTAATGAATATGGATCAAGCGTACATTCAAATTTTTTGTTTTTAGAAAGTCACAGAGATAAATAATTGTGGAGAAATCTAATAATGTTGTCAGAGTAGGTCAAAGACACATCTCTTGCTGGGACTTGGCCTCCATGTGATTGTTTTATGGGAACCCCCCCCACAAGCGTTCAATTGTGACGGCCAGAGGCAGGGCCACAATTTGTGTTGACATTTGTTTAGTCCTTATCTGCACCTAGCGTTCTCTCTTCGTATGGACGACAGCTTTTAGCCGCGGGGCCGCCGAGGCGCAGGTACGCCTCTGGAGGCGGTGGCCCTCGGTGACCGGCCTTGGCCCCAGCGGTTCTGCTTGCTGCCGCCTTGGCGGGGGGGCCTGGCCCTCGCACTGTCTTTTGTGTCTGCACTTTGCCATTATTCTCGTTGCCGGGAGACTGTTCTTTCTTCTGCAGGCTGACAGCCCCCAGCCAGTGCAGAGTCAGCAGGTACCCTGATTGGTGGCTGACAGAGTCTGAGTCGCAGCAAAGAGGCTCAAACTAGTGAAAAGCCCCGTATGATAAAAGGAAGCAACCCCCATCTCCCTCCTGGTATTCTGTGCTCTGAAGAGGAGGCAACGTGGCTGGAAGAGAAGCGTCCCCGCCACTTGCTCCCCTGAGCCCTGCACGGGCCACCTGACCTCTCCGGGCTCAGGCTTCCTGATGGGGTGCTTACTCTGCCTGCTCACAGGCTCGTTGTGAGGGCAAAATGGGCTAATCCGTGGGGCTGACACGTGGGAGCACCTTGTACGTGTCAGCTAAATTTTCATTATCTAGGTAAATCGGAACCGGGTTCATTTTCTTAGAGATCTGTGCTAACGATAATTTTTTAAAAGCTCAGATTGAATAGCTACTTAAAGGAGAGACTTTAAAGTGACCTGTTGATTATGGAAGGCAGTGTTCTATACTTGATATTGTCTTTTTCATTTTCTTTGTAACCCATTAGTGTCTAATTTATTAGGCACATGATAGACTTTTAGTAAATATAATCTTTATGCCTAGTACCATTCATTTTGGATTTTGTATGTAACGATTTAGTTCTTCTGTAAGCTTTTTTGCGACCTTTTTTGAAACAATGGATACCTAAATATTATATACCTAAAATGGTCTTTCTGAACCAGGTGTCCAGACTTGTAGAAGTGATACATAAATTTCAAATAGAACATAGATTTTTAAAAAATGACTTGTATTTTCATTCAAGGTCTAATTCAATACATTTAATTTCAGAAAATATTAATAAAACTATTCTATATTTGATTTTTAGCTTTCCGAAATTCTGTTTTAGGAATTTGAAATATAAACTACATTTCCTGAAACCTTAACAATCTGTATTTTTTTTTTTTTATAGTTATCAGGAGCAGCACTTTTTAAAGCACTGTGCACATGATCTTTTTAACACAAAGGTAGGAAGTAGATCTCTGTGTTATGGAGGAAATTGAAGGTTTGTATAGTTTTAGGATTAAGCCTCACTGTTGCCTTAGTGTTACATAATCACCTGGAAGGCCCAGGCCTTGCCGAGTCTAGTGGAGTTTAGAGAAGTTACCATCTTCTTCTTTTTAACGAAGCCTTGATACATTTCCATAACACACCGCCTCCTCCTGGCAGAGAACGTTTCTCCCTGTAAGATCAGTGCTTAGATGAGTTTTTGCTGAGAAGGGAATAGATTTAATTCCTCACTTGAGGAAGTAGCCTAGATTTAAATAATCTGTTTTTAGACCAGAGTCCGTAGTAACGTGTGATGCTGTCACACCAAGCCCTCCGTTAGAGGGAGGGCATAGCCGCGGCGTCTGCAGTGTCGTTTGGAGTCTCTGGTTTTTCCTAAGGACCTCTGACATTCCTACGGCTTCTTCGCAGGTATTGTACGGATGACATGTTGCAGAGAGAGATGATGTCCAGCCCTTTTTTGGGCAGCTACGGGGTCATCATCTTGGACGACGTCCACGAGAGGAGCATCGCCACCGACGTGCTGCTCGGACTCCTGAAGGGTGTCTTACTGGCGCGGCCGGAGCTGAAACTCGTCGTCAACTCCTCGCCGCACCTCATCAGCAAACTCCACTCCTACTACGGAAACGTGCCTCTCGTAGAAGTGAAAAAGCAGCGCCCTGTGGAGGTTGTGCACCTGAGCGGGGCTCAGAAGGAGTCTTTTGAGTCTATTTTACGCCTTATCTTTGAAATTCACCAGTCCGGTGAGAAGGGGGACATTGTGGTCTTTCTGGCCTGTGAACAAGTAAGTACTCTTCTGGCCTCGCGGATCATCGGGTTCCTTAGGGGGAACCTTTTAACCTTGTTGGGAAGCTTTTAATAATTAACATCCGGGTGTTCGTCTGCTGACTCACTGTTTAAATATTTGGTTCCAACACACCCTTTTTTTTTAAGTTCTCGGGAAGCCATGCCGGCACAGTAAATAAGACGGGTTCCTAGCGAAGGACACGGGGGCTTCTGAAATCACAAGCTGTGAGAGCAGGGGACAGGGGAGGTGCTCGGGACTCCAGAGCGGGGGGTCTCCAAGCCCTGGGGCCGACTCTCGGGCTGCGGCCACGAGCACTTGCATGGTGTCAGAGAAAAGATGCTCGCTGACTCCTGTCATGCTCTCGGCTGCCTCCCAGCTGACCAGGAGCATTGCCGCCGAGGACTGGCCCCTAAGCACTAGACCTAGGGCGAAGGAACAAAAGAAGTTCCCAGAGAAGTTCCTACAATAGTCAGTGGGGTGTGAGGCGGAAAGGTATAATTTATAGCATAACCAGAAGGCTTTCCCTCTACCCTGGGGCTCCTTTTCTTAAAAGATGAATGAGAAAAATCTGACTTGGATTCTAGAAGATGCGTTTTCAGGAGAACAGTTCGAGATGTACAGCTGAGCATCTGTTCCTGCTTTTACATCCTCAAGGTGCCGTTTGGGGCTGCGCTGGGTTTTGTTTTTAATTGCAGCTATACAGTGGCCCTACTTCCCCTCTGGTACTCTGCTGGCCGAATCTAGAAGCCTCCAGAATCTCAGGAATTATACCTTTCTTCTTAGAGACTAATTTCCTGGTCTTTTTTTTTCCTACCCATCATCTTACTCAGTAAAAGTACCAGTTTTTAGTAGACCATGACCCAAATATATAGTGATTCCAGTGACTAAGCAGAAACCAAAAAGGAAATTGTTTGATATTGGCTCAGCCACCAGCTGAACAAAGACAAGTATCTCAGCTCTCCATCAGAGTCTTAAGTTTCACATGCTTTTAGAAATACTTATAAAAGGGGCGCCGGGGTGGCTCAGTGGGTTAAAGCCTCTGCCTTCGGCTCAGGTCATGATCTCAGGGTCCTGGGATCGAGCCCCGCGTCGGGCTCTCTGCTCGGCGGGGAGCCTGCTTCCCCCTCTCTCTCTGCCTGCCTCTCTGCCTGCTTGTGATCTCTCCCTCTGTCAAATAAATAAATAAAATCTTTCAAAAAAAAAAAAAGAAATACTTATAAAAGTATTCTGTTTTACGTTCAGAGCATAAAGGATGACTGACTCTCCTAGCTTCAGGAACTTTAGACGGATTTTACCTGCTTTCATAAAGTAATTTAGAATCTCAAATATATGATAACTACAGCATGTTTATCAATTTTTCATGTATATAGTTTCTTCAACAGGAGATCTTCTCCCTATTACAGTGATTTATTTTATTTTCATTTCCTAATCCTGCATGATTCAAGATAGTCGAGAAAGTCCTGAGGAAAGTAATGCAATGATTAACCAGTGAGGAGAAGGATTTATGAGGACAATTAGAGGTTCTCAGTGTAACCCAGAGAGCCTTAGAAAGGGAAGAATGGCAGAATTAGCCAGTGCGAAAGTCAGTCGCCAGGTGAAAAAAAAGACATACATTTCGGGGGTGGGGAGGGAGTATAATTAAGACTGATAGAATGAGTAGTCCTCCTTCAAGTCAGAGTAAGCAAAAATTCTCAAGTGGATTTTTTTTAAGATTTTATTTTAGATGGGGGGTGGGGAGGAGCAGGGGGAGTGAGACGAGCAGACGCCATGCTGAGCGCAGAGCCCGACACAGGGCTCCGTCCCATGACCCGAGCCGAAATCAAGAGTTGGCGCTTAACTGACTTAGCCACTCAGGCGCCCCGCGAAATTGGATTTTTGAAAAATAAAGTTCCTAACAGAATTGGGGATAGTGGATGGTCTTAAGAAAGGTATTTGATTCTTACAAGTTTAATGTAAGCTATAATTAATGGCATGGTGACTTTTGAAATATCAGACTTCAGGAGATGCATCTTTACCCAGGCCGGCAGGACCCCAGGACTTACAAAGGCACGTAATCTTTCCTGAAGTTGAACCAGAAGGACATTTCCTGTTAAGAAACCGTCGTCTTGTAGAGTCTGAAACTCTAGCAAGTGATAGTGTGATGAAGGCTGCAGGCCGGAACTTGTGATTCAAGCTGAGAGTGAGGCCGTGATGCTGGGCGGGGCCTGCAGGTCTGGCCCGGGTCCTGGGATCTCTGAGGGAGGCCCCCTCTGGCTTCAGCTTTCCTCTGCCGGACCAGCTGGCCCTCACAGTTCAGCTCTGAACTCCGCAGTCGGGGTCTGCTGCTCCCCACGTCCCCCCAACAACCTGCACACAGTTTATCTCCTGTCGTGCGTTCCTCTTTTCTTCTTTACCACTTAAACATCAGCATTACCTGAAGATAGTCCTCTCCTGGGCGCCTGGTGGCTCAGTCTGTGACGCATCGGGCTCCTGATTTCCGCTCAGGTCACGATCTCAGGGTGACGGGGATGTCGGGCTCTGTGTGGAGTGCGGAGTCTGCTTGAAGGTTCTCCCTCCCCCTCTGCCCTCCATGCCCACCCCACTTGTGCACTGTCCCTCTCTCTCACTTTCTTTAAAAAAAAAAAAAAAAGATACTGCTTTCCTCTGGCCTTGCAATTTGTCTCCTTGAAAAACATGCCCTGCTCTGAAATCCGTGTTGAGAGCCATTGATCATTTTCCTCCCATACTATTCGAAGCTTTAATTTCTATATAAAACTTTCAAGTCTGCCATGGCAGTTAAATGTCCTAGGAGCACAGGCAGTTAAGTACATGAACAGAAATGTACTGCTTGTCATTTTTTATGTTAAGAGCTATGCTTATAATTGCAGAAATGCTCTGCACCATTTTGGGTTGGGGAGCACTGGGTGCCTCCCCTCGGCTGTAAGCGCTCCCCCACCCCCAGGGCTGGGGCACAGCCCTCACAGCCGCCTGCTGCCCAGCATCTTCACACGTAGTGGAGACTTTGAGCCTTCGGTGTTTCTGGTTCCTCATCACTTAACTGTCTTTTAACCTGGAAAAGTGAAATACGTTACGTAGAGAGCAAAGTTTGAGATTTGTGGTCCCATCAGCCCAATTACGGTGCCCCTATAAACTGTTCTGGAAAGGCACTGTCAGGTTGAAGGATTTCTGGGAAGTGCTGTGTGTGGTTTTGGGCCTTTTGTTTGGGGCCCGGGGATCTCCCTTCAGTGTGTCTTGTGCTTTCCATGGCTTTGCAGGGGATCCTAGGAAGGCCCCACATAGGTCAGTGCTGTGTACTCATTGGGTAAGAAGGAAATGAATAAACGGTTGGAAGCACCAGATACGTATATGGAGGTTTGTTTTTTTTTTTTCACATTCTGAAGGTTATGGTCTCCGAGCCCCATGTCAGCTGAGCCTGAGGAGCCTAAACCACACACAACGTCAGGTTCTATTTTGCTCCACTTTTTTCCTTTTGAAGATTTATGCCTTTTTCTTTCTCCATTTGGAACAAAACTCAACCTAAACCCACCTACAACCAAGAAGGTTAAGCAACTAGAAGCAAATAAAAAAATGAGTGGCCCAAATTACCTTTTTAATGATATTCTAAGAGAATAAGAGAAATGTTTGAGTGCAACTGGAAGGTTTATTTTGAAAAATAATGGCTCACAAGTGGGCTGCCGGAATCCGTCTCCCTTTCCAACTCCAGTAGCACCTGTGGGCAGCCTACTCGAGGGGGTCATCCGGGAAGAACGGGGGATGTCCTGGGGGGCCGAGCGGCGGCCAGCAGCAGGGACACACAGCCCACGTTCCTGCTGTCCCTGCAATTTCCAACAGGCTGTTCTCATATACGATGAGGGCGTGATCAGAATTAGAAGTTTGTTCCGATTGTCCCCATCGGCAAGTTTTCATTATGATCAACCGTTACACTCTTTGCTGGGTAGGCCTCTGCCCCCAGGAAGCCACCTCTGTGGGGACACGGACACAGAAGAACGTGGCTGGACAGCTGCTCACGTGGAGGCCTCTGCCCCGCTTCCTGGAGCCTCCCTGCAGCTCAGGAATAACTTGCAGACAGCTCATCCATGATGTCATTTTTCCAGGCAGATCTGTCCTATAAAACTCTTCTGTTAACTCAACCTTCTTCTGCAAATGAACTGAAGGAAGGAGAGTGAGTGAGCGAGCGCACTAGAAAACGGAATAGGTCTTAAAACTCGAACGGTCACGGAAAGTCTTTTTTTTTTTTTTTTTCTTTTAGAATTTTAGTGGAATCTAATGAATGAAATGAGGCTTCTCCCATTTGGTAGTTTGTTAGTTGGGCCCTTAAGAAAGTAGAAATTTTAGAAACCTAAATGAAAAAGGTTTGTAAGAATTAAATTAAGTGACATCTTTTTTATATGAGGTCCTAAAAAACTAGTTGTATTTGAGAAATAGAACAATACCATCTAAAGCACATTGCCTTTTGAGCGTTTTTCACCACTTATGTATAGTTTTAGGGGAAATAATTTACTATTGTTTTTCAATACATTTGGCAGTGAAACAATTTAAAAGGATATTTCTAAATGCCTGAGTCATGCCAAGGTGTGTGAATTAGCAGTGAATATTTCCTGCCTACTTCATTGCACATATGTTGTCTTAAGGTGCTAATGGGTCAAGACAACTTTCCGAGTGACCCAGAGACCCTGATTACAGAATGTGTGTGAGTATATGCTTTTATGGGACATCCAGAGATTGTTTTGTAATTCTTAACTCTGCCACCATTAGAGCACGGTGATGCATCATCACTGATGTGAAAATAACTGGTTTACCCGTCGCTGGTAACGGGGATTTGAGAAATTGCATCAAGCTAGAAACATAGGATAAATGCATAAAGGCACAGGTAGCACATTTCACAAGAGGAAAACCATTTTGGACTAAAAGCAATGAAACTGTTTATAAATTATATTTAACTTCCCCAAAGAAATGTTCTCGTCCAGTTACATCTTTTCACGTAATGATTCACAAAGACGACACAGGGCTTTCTTTCCTTGTATATATTATGCAGCTTTTGCCTATAGTTTTATTTAATTAGACATTTTTTAAGTAGTAAAGTTGTTTGTGACATGTTTCTTCTCATGGATGATATTTTTTACTTTAGGATATTGAGAAAGCCTATGAAATCATCTGTCAGGAAGGATCTAACTTAAACCCGGATCTTGGAGAGCTGGTGGTCATTCCTTTGTATCCAAAAGAGAAATGTGCATTGTTCAAGCCAAATGATGAAACAGAAAAAAGATGCCAAGTTTATCAGAGAAGAGTGGTGTTGACGGCGAGCTCTGGAGAGTCTCTGATCTGGAGCAACACAGTCAAATTTGTTATTGATGTGGGTGTGGAAAGGAGAAAGGTAATTGTTACTAAGTCGGTAAACCCTCTGCTGATGATTGTCCTTGGCTTCCTGCCACCATACCCACTGAGAAGTGAGGACAAAGCCTGGGATCTGGGGAGTCCCTGATTGGCTCCTGTGCACAAAGGGAAAGTTCTGCAAGTCTTGTTTACCCGGTATGGCCTCTCGTTACATGTAGGTAATCCCCAAACTGAGTTGATTGAGGCGCCCCAGGAAAACCTCTTGAGAAAAGACACAACTACTAAAGCATAAAGGTGGTGGTTCTCCTGGTCAGTGGTTTTTCTTCAGCTCCCATGCTAGCAAGGCAAGGTATCGGACTCCTAAACCAGCCTTTCCTTGTGTACGTCTACTGAGTAATTTTGGTAGCCCCATTATCAAAATGATTAGCATCTTCCCTGAGGTGATTTACCTGAAGTTAGTTTCAAGTACATGGACTTTATCTTACCAAGTTTAGCTTTAATGTGATATGATAAAATTCTGTCCTAAACTTTTAAAAGTATTTTTTATAACTACCTTTAAAGAAAAAAATTAGGAAAAAGGGAAATAGGAGATCTCAAACTCTCAGACACTGGAACTTAAGAAATCCTAGCATTTAAGAACTGAAAGAACCTACCCAAGTACTGATCCGTTTCACATTATTAGAAGTTACGCGTAGCTTTCATCCCTCGAGGAAACGGGGACTTCTAAGTGTCTTACTGTCTCACTACACAGGACAATTTCCACCATTCTGAAGGTTCCCTTGGAACCAGTTTGGGCTCTTACTGGATTAGTGCACCATTGAGAGAACCCAGGGCTATTACTTCCCCCCTCCAGCCCCCCATAAGGAAGAAAAATCACCATTGGTGCCATAGGCAGTTTTTGTCTGAGCTGATACGAGTGGAAGAGCTCAGTGGATATTATCGAGGTCAGACCGCTGAGATCACGATTTGCACAGAACCTCGAAAAGATGCACTGGCAGCCGGTAACGCTTGCCTCTGTGTGGCGAATGCTGATCTGTAGTCATCGTGGGGTCGTGCTTGGAGAAGTTACACCGCTAGCATTTCAGGAGATGGTGCAGAGGTCCTATTTATGGAACCTACAGTGAAAGCAGACGACTTGAAATCCATTTGTTAAGGCGCTAGCAGTTTCTCTCTCAAGGGCATGACAATAGTAAGTACGGTCCGGAGAGAAGGCGGCCTAGCAGAGCGCTTCACGTGTGAAGTGCTACAGACCGCGTGCTCCCCTCCAGCTCAGCCTGCGGAATCGTGCGTGTCTGATGCAACAGATGCTGTCTTTCCTTTAAAGGTGTACAACCCGAGGATCAGGGCAGACTCGCTGGTCACGCGGCCCATCAGCCAGAGCCAGGCGGAGATGCGCAAGCAGATTCTCGGTTCGTCGTCCTCAGGTAGCACCACGG
The DNA here is from genome assembly GCA_028534135.1 of Potos flavus. Classification (NCBI taxonomy): domain Eukaryota; kingdom Metazoa; phylum Chordata; class Mammalia; order Carnivora; family Procyonidae; genus Potos; species Potos flavus. Next base: position 9,939 of record JAPYYM010000853.1, read on the forward strand.
CCACGGAAACTGCTGTAAATTCCCGAATGAAGGCAACCTAGAGACGTTAAAACCACTTCTCTGGTGTCTTCTAGGCAAGCTCTTCTGCCTGTACTCTGAGGAGTTTGCCTCCAAAGACATGCGGCCCCTCAAGCCAGCGGCAATGCAGGAAGCCAACCTCACCAGCATGGTGCTCTTCCTGAAGAGAATAGACATCGCGGGCTTAGGCCACTGCGACTTCATGAACAGGCCAGGTAGCTTTGTGCTCATGCGTTCGTGGTGCCCGGGGCCCAGTCTGAAGAGCAGGGCGCCCGTGGCAGGGCGGGCCAGCGTGGGGGTTTGGTTGTACGGAAGCATTTTTCTCTTTAGAGGTAAACATTCTCTGAAGGAATTTGTTTAAAAGCCTCTAGAAATATCTGCCCTGACAGTGGAGGATTGTCTGTCGTCGGCCCCGGGGGCCCAGGAGGCCTGAGAGACCCGTCGGGGTCGGAGTGTGGCGTCTGAGGCTGCCTGCAGCTGAGGGCAAGGGACTTCTGGCGGCCTTTGGGTTTCCTGGTGGGACACGTGTCGGCCAACAGCCGTTCCTTCTGCATCGCACGGTCACACAGCAGAGCTCCCCTAGAAGTTCCCTCCCTTGTAATTAATGTCCAGCTTTTCTGTGAAGGGGTAAGGTTCTTAAGCCAAGGACCGAGACTCCATAGTTATAGGCCAGCCGTGGTTCTCGGGGGGAGTCTCTCCACTGGTGGGTCCGGTCACCCGGGAGGTGCCGGCGGGCTCCCCTCCAGGGCCACCCCTCCCCCACTGGGACCGCAGCTGCTCCGTGGAGTACCAGCAGAGACGTGCGGAAAGGCCGAGAAAGCATGGGGCAGGCGACTCCAGCGGTGTGCAGGGCGGCCACGCCACATGCTCAGTTCGGGAAGGTTAGCCGGGACCTTCTCTTCTTAGCCTCCCGCCTTCTCGCACCTTCCCAGTGGGCTTCTAGTACCTGGTGGGCAAACAGTGCTTCTGTTCCGCCTGCAGTGTCAGGGACATGATGCTGGCTATGGAGTTTCAAACGTCAGCAGTCCGCCGGTGAAGAAAGGTTGAAAGCAGCAAATGCTTTCCTTGTTCTTGTCCATTTAAACATGTGCCTGTCCTCTCAGGGGGAACAGCAGTACCGTCCGTATGGCCTGTACATAGTTGTTCAGTGCTGCAACAACCCTCTGAGGCAAATACCCTGAGCCGCTCCATTTTACAGATGAGGAAACCGAGTCACAGAAACCAGGTGACGTACACAGACGGAGAAGGTGAACACTCTGCTAGAGTGTTCCCTTGAACACACCGGAGCCCCACGTTCCTAAACATCGCTCCTGGTCGTCTGTGCCCTCTTTTCCTGAAGGAAGTTCTCTGGTGCCTCTCCATCGCACCCCAGGCCCCCAGCACCCCACCCTGGAGCCCGCGGGGGCGGGTCAGATGCAGCTTGCTGAGTGCGGTCTGCTGAGGCTTGAGCAGGGATGCCTTCTACCCGGTTCCCCTCACCTGCCGCCACCCCCCGGGAAGGCCTGTGCTGGTCCCCAGCCCCGCCACCGGCCGCTTCGTCAGGTGGCCCTTCCCGCTGCGCACTTCCAGGCTGTCGTCACCGCAGGAGCTGCCGCTTTGTTTCCCGGCCCGCGGCCTGGCTTCGCTGAAACTAAGTGGGTGTTTGATCCCCCATAAAGCTTCCTAATGTAAAGTATTGATTGCCATTCATTGATATTTTAGTTTCACTAGTGCATTAATACAAAGGAATTCCTTTTTTTCACACTTGAGACGAGTGATTGAAATTTTCAGTACGATTCTGGAAGAGGGCAAATGACAGCCTGCCGATCTGGGGGTTATTTGTCACATGTGCACGAGAGAGCCGTCAGCCAGGAGGCCTGGTACACAGAGAGCATGCCTGGAAACAGTATATTCTGCTTTTCTGCGGTGCTTTCTCTCCGTTCCTCTATCTTCCAGTCACTTTGCCCAGCGGCGCCAGTAGAATTTGCAAGCACTGCGGAAGTACACTATTGTCACTACCCTGGCTCGAGTTTTCCTGAAGGTGACTAGTAGGACTTGGGAGATTCAGTAAGAGGAAGGTCCTCCAGAGGTGCCAGCCTTTTTACTGAAGGCGGAGAAGCCTCCGTTTGTAGTGAACACACCGACGTGCAGAGCAGCAGCTCGGGGAAAGGCAGCGGCCCGGGAACGTGACATGAAGTTGTGGCGTGTGTGTGGCAGCCTCAGCTGGCTGCGTTCATTATCAGAAGGGGTAGGAGTGACGGGAACCACAGGGCGCTAGCCGGGGTGGGGGGCCGGAGGTCCAGGCAGGCCCGCGGTGCTGGTGGCCGCATTCTCATGGCCTCGGTCCCCGAACTTTCCAGCTGTCACATGCCTTCTCCCAGTTGTCCTGGCTGCTGAGGAAGAAAGCGAGGGTCTCTGCCACATGCCCCCATTTCTCGGTTTCCCCTCGGTGACCTCAGAGCTTCCAACAGCGTGGCTTTTGCGGCAGGCCAGTCAGCCACCGTGACGCCTGCAGAGAGCTGCCAGAGACCATGCTCTGAAGAAACCCGCTTCGGTTCTGAAAATTGCTCTTCCAGCTCCAGCTCTGCTGCTCCTCTTGTAGGCCCCGAACCGCACGTGTTGACTCCCCAGGCATCTTCTTGGTTCCACATAGTAGATGATTGGTGAGCTTGCCGTGAAGAGAGGAGAGACATAGCCTTTTTAAAAAGCCAACAGCAAAGCACGGCAGTGCAGAAGAATCCCACGTTCTCCCGGCGGCCCCTCTGCACTGCGTAGGCCCAGGGTTAGTAGCCGGGGACCGAGGGCCAGCGCATCGGCTCCCGATGACACGCACAGAACTGTGTTCTGCTGCGCTGGGGGAAAAGCTCACTGTGGATTCACCCTGACTCATCAGTTCAGGAGGAAAAAAAGATGATGCCTGCAGCTGGTGCATTTAACTCAACTTACCATTGAAATACGCAAATGCAGCAAACGGGTTAGTCCTTTCAGGATTCATGAGCCATGTGAAAATGAATTTGGCATAACTAGGCTACAGGCTATTCATTGGACTCTCTCGATATAGATCTCTTAAAAAAAAAAAAAGAATCCATTGTTTTTTCTTCCGTGGTGCTGCAGATTGACCTCCGTCAGGAGCGACATCGTCACTGCTGATCAGGGTCAGGAAGGCCCAGGGTCAACTGAGCACGCGTTGCCCTCTGGGAAGCAATGGCACCTACAAAAAAACTGGGGACAGACCAGCTGAAACGTACCAGCCTGCCCCAGATGTCATCTTTGCGTCTGGATGCAGAGCTTGTGAGGCTGCGGCGGCCGGCTTTGGAATGACCCAGGAAGAATGAACCCGTACGCAGACTTGCCAGATGTGGCGGCAGGATGAGACTGGCACTCGAGGAGAGGGGCACGGACGCGGGGACGGAATCGCGTCACCGCCTCGGACGCCAGTGTTGGGAGTCAGCAGAGCGAGGGATTAGAGATGCTGCAGGGGCTTGAACTGCCGAGATGCTGAGGGAGATTCACCAGAGGAGTCGGGAGTCGACGAGTCCGGATCTTCTGGAATCTTGTCTGCCGCGGGAAAGCCTCGTTCGTGCGCACACTGGCAAAGCACCTCTGCTTGTCTCTGCATTGCCAGAAACGGGGGATTTTGCTTCGGGGTTTGCAAAAGGGTCTTTGATGGACAGACTGTGCTCAGAGGGGAGCAGAGCCAGAAGGGGCCAGACCACGTGCACATGCTGGCGCGTGAAGACAGCCTCGCCGCAGAGCCCCCCGCCGGCTGCCGGCCGCCCCCCCAGTAGCCATGGACGTGGGCGGAGAGTCCGACCCCGCACGGGCAGGAAGACCCCGTCTAGAGGGTCTGCGTCAGTGACGGTCACACGCGCAGTGTATTGCTGTATTCAGGTTGGGTGCGAGTGTAAAAAAGAGGCACAAATATGCTAGAACAACTCCGGAGCCACTGAGTGAGGATCCTGGAGGGTCTTGGAAACAACAAAGTAATTTTTCTGAAAGTGAAAAAGAGAAGGGAGAGACTTTAGAAGGCACAGAATGGAAGCATTTTCAGCTCTTGATTTGCGTTAGGCTCTTCGTGGGTCCCGTAAGCAGGGACTTCCTCTCCAGGCCGGGATGTTGGGGGGTGAAAGGGGACACTGTTGACAGTGAAGCTGTGGCGAGCCGTGGGAACGGGCTGTGCTCGGCCGGCTGGGGCAGAGGGGCCCGGGTGAGGGGCCGCACCAGGAAGCCCGGGCTCCGGAGCAAACTGCTGGG
>JAPYYM010000854.1:0-12500 GCA_028534135.1 Potos flavus
TTAGTAAGTTGTATTTCTGTGGTATCAGTTATAACATCTCTTCCTTTAACTCTTGAGTCCTCTCTTTTTCTTGGTAATGGTAGCTAAAAGGTTTGTCAATTTTATCTTTTCAAAGAATCATTTCTTAGTTTTATTATCTCTTCTATTTCCATTCTTCATTACTTCCTTTAATAACTTTAGTCTTTGTTCACTTAAAAAAAATCCTTAAGGTATAGTTAGTTAGCTTCTTTGAGATTCTTTTTCTTGAGGTAGGCATTTATTACTATGAACTACCCTGTTAGAACTGCTTTTGCTGCATCCTGTGTTTTACTTTGTTTTATTTCCATTTTCATTTGTCTCTAGGTATTTTTGGGGTTTCTTTCTTGAATTTTATTTACTCATTAATTACTAGCATTTTTCATCTCCACATTAATGTGGACAAATATTAAGATTATAAAGTGATTTATTTTATATTTAAGCATACTTTCCTAAATAACTTCTGAAACATTCTTGTGAATTCTTGTTTAACCATTATCCTTTATTATGTTAGAAATGAAATATATTGTAATATGATTAGCCCCTTGCATTTAATGTCTTATTGCTTATTTTATACAGTATTTGGTAAGTTTTACCCTCACTTAGATGGATTGGTCAAGTTGGAATGCAAATTTGGCTTAAATGACCATACCTGAGGTCACATTGCTTTGTGGGCTGTCAAAATTTTGAAATGAAAGAGAAGCTTGGAAGGATAGTGAAGTAGGAGGACCCTAAACTCACCTCATCCCACCTTTACAACTCGGTATCACTCATACTAGGGTAAAGAAACCTGAGAGTGACTCAAACACTGGCAGAACACACTCCACAACTAAATGTAAAAAAGAAGCTGCATTGGAGAGGTAAGGAAGAACAAAAAGAGTGGTAGGGAGCTGGCTGTGTGTGTAGAGAGTAGAAAGCACCAGTGAGGCCACACAGAGAAAATGAACCCCCATAATGTCTTGATTGAAAGCCAAAGGGTTGATTTCTCTTAGTTTGTATAACCAATGGGACTTGGAGTTTTTAGAGCTTTAAAAGTCAGCTGATTTGCACTGGGCAAACTGGGAAAGCCAGCGATAGTAAAGAGAACAGCCTGCAGAAGTGACAGTTTGCACAATGCCAGGTGCAAATGGAAAAGAGATCTGTTCACACTGATTTCAGAGCATGTAGGGAGACTTTCCTGGAAACAAGTAGCTGGAAGTTGCCATTTTCCTCCCCCACAACCCTGCATAAACACATAGTTACTTTATATTTGACCTGCTAGTAGTTATGACCCAGCAGGAGTTCTTCTGAGGACTCATCTACTTCACGCCTGCTGGTCTTGGCCCTGGGTTCAGGGCAAATGTTGTTAACACCACACACACCCCCACCCAGCTGCCACCTCCATGCACCATGTCTCTGCTAGCCACTATGCTGCAGGGGATCAAGCCTAGGACTATTGGCTTAATCCAAATTCTGCTAACACTGATGCCCCACTGGGTCTCGCTAACATCACAAAGAGCAAGCACAGTTCACAACAGGTAGAGAGTCAGTGAAGATATCTGGACTGAAAGAAATGTGATTCAGTCAGTCAGCAACACACCTAGGAGACTCCCCTGAAGTGCAAGATTCCTGGTAAACAGGATACACTGTGCTACAGAGCACTACAGTTCCTCTCTTAGATAAAAATGCTACTTCCAAAAGCAGAAGATGTAGCTGACTGTCTTAACATACAAAAACAGAAACAGAGAGGTAGACAAATTGCAGAGATAGAGAAATATGTCCCAAATGAAAGAACAAGAGGAGATCTAAGCAAAACAGAATACATAATATGCCTGATCAAGAATTTAAAGTAATGATTATAAAAATACTGGACTTTGGAAAAAAGGGGAGGACATCAGTGAGACCCTTGACAAAGAGAAACAAAGTAACACATGAAAGATGAGGAGCTCAATAAATAAAATTAAAACTACAATAAATGGAATAAATAGTAGGGTACAGGAAGCAGAGGAAAATATTAGTGACCTAGAAGATTAGAGTAATGGAAAGCAATCAAGCCGAATGGTTGAGAAATAAATACTGCATAATAAGAATAGACATAGAGAATCAGTGACTTCATCAAGCATAATAACATTTGCATTATAGGGATCTCAGAAGAAGAAGAAGAAAAAAAGGGAGCAGAAATGTGTTTAAAGAAATAATAGCTGAAAAATTCCTGAAGCTGGGGGAAGGAAACAGATCCAGATTCAGGAGGCACAATGAGCCCCCAATAAAGCCAATCTAAAGAGGTCCACACCAAGACACATAGTAATTAAAACGGTAAAAAAACAGTGACAACGGTTGTAAGAGAAAAGAAGACAGTTACATACAAAGAAAACCCCATAAGGCTATCAGCTGATTTTCAGCAGAATCTTTGCAGGCAAGAAAATGGCACGATCTATTCAAAGTGTTAAAGGGAAAAATCTGAAGCCAAAAGTACTTTATCCTGCAAGGCTATATTCCTAATCAAAGCAGAGATAATTTCCCAAACAAAAGTTAAAAGAATTCATGACCACTAAACCAGTCCTACAAGAAATGTTAAGGGGAGTTCTGTGAATTCAAAACAAAAACCGTAAGTAAGAGTAAGAAAAATAGGAAGCACAAGAGTAAATAAATAAATAAATGTTAAAAAAAAAAATGCACAAAATAAAATGATATGTAACAGTATCCAAATATCAAAAACATGGAGGGGAGAGTAGTAAAGAATGAGTTGGAAATTAAGTGGCCATCCGCTTAATATAGACTGCTATATGCAGATGATGTTATATATAAACTGAGTGGTAACCACAAATTAAAAAACAGTAACAGATATGCCAAAAATAAAAAGTAAGGAATCCAAGTATATCACTAAATAAAACCAACAAACCATGAAATGGAGAAAAAGAAAGGAAAATTGTACAGAAAAACTGTAAAAACAACCACAACAGGGTCACCTGGGTGGCTCAGTCAGTTAGGCATCTGCTTTCAGCTGGGGTCATGATCCTGGGGTCCAGGATTGGGTCCCAAGTAAGGCTCTTAGCTCAGTGGGAGCCTGCTTCTCCATCTCTCTCTGCCTGCTGCTCTCCCTACTTCTGTTTGCGCTCTCTGTCAAGTAAATGACATCTTTAAAAAAAAAATGAAAAACCCACAACACAAATAATAAAATGGCAATAAATACATATTAATAATTACTTTGAATGTAAATTGACTAAATGCTCCAATAAAAATTTCAGGGTGACAGAGTAGATTAAAAAAAAAAAAGACCCATCTATATGCTGCAGACACTCATTTAAGACCTGAAGACATCTGCCAATTGAATGTGAGGGGATGGAGAAAAATTTATTACGCAAATGGATCTCAAAAGAAAGTTAGAGTAGCAATACTTACATCAGACAAAACAGACTTTAAAACAAAGACTAGCAAGAGACACAGAAGAACAATATATAATAACAAATATTTATATTTATGCACCCAACATAGTAAACAATAACATCAGAGGAGTTTAATACCTCACTTATATCTTCACATATTAGGCACAAAAAAATCTCCACAAATTCAAGAAGTTCAAACTCATACCATGCTTCTTTTCTAAACACAATGCTATGAAACTAAAAGTAAAAGACAAGAAAAAATAACCTAGAAAGACGACAAATACATGGAGGTTAAGTAAGATACTATTAAATAATGAATGGGTTAATGAAGAAATCAAAGAAGAAATAAAAAAGTACATGGAAACAAACAAATGAAAATGAAAACACAATAGTCCAAAATCTTTTGAATGCCACAAAAGAAGCTCTAAGATGGAATTTTATAGCAATACAGGCCTACCTCAAGAAGCAAGAAAAATATCAAACAACCTACCTAACCTTACACCTGAGGGAGACAGGAAAAGAAAAATAAACAAAATTCAAAACCAGAAGAAGGAATGAAATAATAAAGATTAGAGCAGAAATAAATAAATGATATAGAAACAAAACAAAAAGAACAAATTAATAAAAGCAGAAACTGGTACTTTGCAAAAATAAACAAAATTAATAGACCTCTAGCCAGACTCATCAAAAAAAAAAAAATCCAAACAAAATCACAAATAAAAGATAAATAATACAGAAATACAATCATCTCTAAGAGAATATTATGAAAAACTATAGACAATCTAGAAAAAATGGTCAAATTCCTAGAAACATATTACCTACCAAAACTAAAGCAGGAATAAATAGAAAATTTGAGCAGACTGATTGCCAGCAATGAAATTGAATCAGTAATCAAAAGACTCCTGACAGACAAAGGTACAGGACCAGTTGGCTTCACAGATGAATTCTACCGAACGTTTAAAGAAGAGTCAATACTTATTCTATTCAAACTATTCCAAAAAATAGAAAAGGAAAACTTCCTAATTCACTCTACGGGGTCAGCATCACCCTGATACTAAAAGTTGATAAAGACATTACAATACCTCTGATGATCATAGATGCAAAAGTCCTCAACAAAATACATTTTAAAATATCACTCACCATGATCAAGTGGGATTTATTCCTTGAATGCAAGGGTTGTTCAATATTCACAAATCAGTCACCTTGATACATGACATCAATAATTGGAAAGGTAAAAACCATATGATCATTTCAACAGACACAGGAAAAGTATTTGACAAAGTATACTATCCATTTATGATAAAAATCCTCAACAAAGTAGGTTTAGAAGGAATACTTCAACACAATAAAGGCCATATATGAAAAACCCACAGCTAACATGATCCTTCACAGGGAAAAAATTGAGAGTTGTGCCTTTACATCAGGAGCAAGACAAGAAGTCCATTCTCACCAGTTTTATTCAATATAGTACTGGAAATCCTAGCCACAGCAATCAGACAACAAAAAGAAATAAAAGACATTCAAATTGGTAAAGAAGTAAAATTTCATTCTTTGCAGATGACATATTTTACATAGAAAACCCAAAAGACTCCACTAAAAAGCTGCTAGAACTGATACACAAATTTAGCAAAGTCACAGAATACAAAATCAATGTACAAAAATCTATTGCATTTTTATACACCAATAATGAAGCATCGGAAAGATAAATGAAGGAAACGATCTCATTTAAAATTGCAACCAAAATAATAAGATACCAAAAAATAAATCTAATCAAAGAGTTGAAAGACCTGTATCCTGAAAACTACAAAACATGGGTGAAATAAATTAAAAATGACACAAAGAAATGGAAAACATTCCATGCTCATGGATCAGAAGAACAAATGTTGCTAAAATGTCTATATTACCCAAAGCAATCTATAGATTTAATGTAATGCTTATTAAAAATACCAATAGCATTTTTTCACAGAGCTAAACAAGTAATTCTAAAATTTATATGGAAGCATAAAACACCCTGAATTACCAAAGCAATATTGAAAAAGAAAAGCAAAACTGGAGGTATCACAATTCCCGACTACAATTTATATTACAAAGATGTAGTAATCAAAACGATATGGCACTGGCACAAAAGTAGACGCATAGATAAATAGAACAGAATGAAAACCCAGAAAGAAATTTACAATTTTATGGTCAATTAATCTTTGACAAAGCAGGAAAAAATACCAATGGGAAAAAGTCTCTTCAACAAATGGTGTTGGGAAAACTTGTCAACTACATGCAAAAGAATGAAATGACCACTTTCTTGCACAAAATACAAAAATAAACTCAAAATGAAATAAACTCTAAATGTGAAATCTGAGACCATAAAAATAGCAGAAGAGAACACAGGCAGTAATTTCTCTGGTATCAGCTACAGCAACATTTTTCCTAGATATGTCTCCTGACACAGGGAAATAAAAGCAAACTATTGGGACTACATCAAAATAAAATGCTTTTGTACAATGAAGGAAACAATCAACTAAAAAGCAACCTACTTAATGGGAGAAGATATTTGTAAATGACATATCCATTTGATAAAGTGTTAGAAACCAAAATACATTAAGAACTTATTCCAGTCAATATCCTAAAACCAAATAATCCAATTAAAAAAAAAAATGGGTAGAATACATGAACGGACATTTCTCCAAAGAAGACATCTAAATGGCCAACAGACACATGAAAAAATGTGTCATCACTCATCATTATGGAAATGCAAATCAAAACTACAATGAGATATTACCTCACACCAGTCAGAATGGCTAAAATCAACAACACAAGAAATAACACGTGTAGGTAAGGATATGGAGAAGGAACCTTCTTGTACCATTGGTAAAAATGCAAACTGGTGCAGCCACTGTGATTTAAAAATAAAACTACGCTAGGATCCTGTAATTGCACTACTGGGTTTGTATCCAAAACAAAACAAAACAAAAACAAGAACATGGATTCAAAGGGATACATGCTGTTATACTTATAACAGCATTACTTACAATAGCCAAACTATGAAGCAGCCCAAGTGTTCTTTGATAGATGAATGGCTAAAGACGATGTGGTATATACAGTATTATTATTTAGCCATAAAAAAGAATGTTATATTACCATTTTCAACAAATGGATGGATTACAGAACATGATGTTAAGCAAATTAAGTCAGAGACACAAATGCCACATTATTTCACTCATATGTGGAATTTAAGAAAAAAGGCAAATGAGCAAAGGAAAAAAGAGAGAGAAAAACCAAGAAACAGACTCTTAACTATAAAGAACAAACATGATTGCTGGAGGGGAGATGGGTGGGGGGATGGGTGAAACAGATGATGGTAATTAAGGAGTGATGAACACTGAGTGATGTATGGAATTACTGAATCACAATATTTTATACCTGAAACTAATATAACACTGTACATTATATTGGGATTAAAAACAAATACACACACACACATAAAGATCCTGATGGAATGAAAAAAAGATTTGAAATGAATGAAAGAACACCAAAGTGGTTTGATATAGTAATGAAAATATGAAAATAATAGATATTAATAAAAAGGACAATATAGAAATATCTTTGGGGTTTTTGTAATATTCTAAATAGCCACACATGCACACACACACGAAAACCCTAATTTACAATTGGCAAGAGAGTTGGATGCTTAACCGACTGAGCCATCCAGGCACCACAAAAATGTAAGTTTTTAAAAAATTATATAGAATAACTATTGTATTTATAGATATAAAATAAAATTCATAATTTAAAATATATCAGAAATGGAAAGAACAAACAAAAATGAATCCACTTACACAGCTCATCGTCAACAGGTGGGATATGTGGTTAAAACACAGAGGCTACTGTTAATCTATTTGGGTATAAATACTTAATCAATTTCTATCTTTCATGTGTTACTGAATATGTTACTAAGTTTTCTATCTTTAATTTCTCTCAGGAAAATTAAGGATAGTAATTGTTCCTGATTTTTAGGTCATAGTGAAAATTTAATTATTTAACACATGTTAAATGCTAACACTGTTTGGCATATCGTAGGCATGATATAACTGTCTGCTGTTCATTTGGCTTCTCAGAAAATACCATACTGAGATTCTCTTAGTTACTAAAATAAAAATAAAAGGATTTTCAAAATTATGTAATTTTACATAAGTAGGTATATTATAATAAAGATTCTGACCCCATCTTTTGATATTTGATTGCTATTTTTCTGTTAAGTTTCATCATGCTAAAAAGCTTGAATGCTACCTCATTTGGTGTGGATAGTTGATTCAAACCATATAAGTGCCTGGCTATACACAGAAACCCTAACCCTGGCCATGGGCCCTTCAGCACAATAAAAACACCAAGACCAGTTCCTTTTCCCATTTTCTGAAGCCATATTCATATCAGCTTGAGAAGCCTGCCTCAATCTCCCCAGAAAAAATATGTAAATAATATATCTTTTCATAACTTCTTGCTGTGTATATCTCTGTGGGGCATCATGAGTTTGAATTTCTGGACCAAATTTGAGAGGGCTTCCATCCTGCCTCTGCAGGTAAACTCCATATAAATAAACTATGGAATAGTATCATCATTCTGTTAAAAATTATAATTAAAGATTACTAAAGAGGTTTCAAGATATGCACAGAGTGGTAAATCTCCCTTATGAACAGTAGTGTGCTTTTTATCAGCAAAAATTTTTCCAGAATTTTTCTACATATTTTTGGTGCAGACTTTTCTTGTTAGCATTCTCTTTAGAGAAAACAACAACAAACTAAACTTCCTAAGCAACAGTACTCTTTCTTGAACAATTCCTTAACACTTCTGTTCTTTTGAAATGCATCAGTTTTATGCATCCTTAAAAGAAGTTATAGATGTAATATTCTACAAAGAGTTGAACATTAAGGGAACATTCATCCTTGCTTTCTGTGACACACTTATACTATTAAACTATTAAAATTAACAAATTAGAATTTTAAATAACAATCATGTTCCATTTATGATCTAATTTATTTCTGATGAAATAGGTTCCAGTTAGACTTTCACATATTATGAGCCATATTTAATATATTTTTCTTCAGCACCTATTTATGTTGTTTTGCACCATTAAATTTCACTTAGCAACTTGATTCTGTCTGACATGCAACGGATGAAAAAAAAAAAAACTGAATGTATAACTAATTGTCAGTAAGAAAGATATTAACATGAATTTGTACGTAGTTTTAGAAGATATATTTTAGCAGGAGATAAATCTACATAATTATGACAGAATTTTATATGAAAAAAATACACTCATTTGTTGTTATTTCTTATGTTGGAAATGAAGAAACTGGTATTGTCATGGGTATCTGAAAATAGTTTCCCCTGAATTTTGGCTCATGACATTTCTCTTGCATTTATATACATGCATTGAAAACTCCTTAAAAGTCCCCATTGTAACTTTTCATCAAATTCCTAAGAAACCTGAAATCACAAAAAAATTAACAGGAAAACTTAAATCTACAATATTTGTCTTCAGTCCTTAACATATAAATATAACATGAAATGATCTATTAATTCTACTCTAAAGCTGTTTATATGAGAGTTAGTTTTGGTGGAACAAATTGAGATTTACACATAGAGAAAGATGAAGCATTGTCAAGCATTCAGTCTAAACACAGCCAATTGGTTATGAATACTATTGAGAATATATTAAGAAATTTTGCTATATATATGCTTTAATGAACCAAATCCTATCAGCATCAGTTCATGTTTGTTGACACTATGACCCACAATCAGTGACCCATTACTTTAAATGAGAATATTCAAAACACTTATCATTTTTGGTACATGACAATTTTTCTTCATTTTGCTGTGAGAGCCAAGACTTTGTATGATTTATTCATTGCTTTTTCTATCATTTTATTCATAATTAAATTTGGGCTTTGAGAAACAAAGCAAGTAGGTAGAATAGGAAAAAAATAATATAGGCTGGAGAAATTACCAGACTCTAGTATAAGCCTATAAAATTATGTTATCATTGTATTTGTTAATTTGTGAAAGGTAACAGTAAAAAGGAGAAACAAACAAATCTAGAAGATTTGGGCAGTTAGGAGAGGCTTAAAGTATCCAGCCAAGACTATATATCTGTCAATATGTTGATGGTCTGGTGACACTGGAAGCACTGATCAAAAATTAAAGGAAGATTGGGAAGAGAGCTAAGATGGTGAGTAGTAGGATGCTGGGCTTGCCTCATCCCTTAAACATAGCTAGATAAATATCCAGTCATTCCAAACCCCTAAGAAATTGATCTGAGGACTGACAAAACTACACAACTAGAGGGAGAGAAGAGGTCACATCATGGAAGGAAGGAGGTACAAAGCTGTCATTTGGGGGATAAAAGGATCATGGGTGCTATGGAGGGGAGAGAGCTTCGATCACAGAAACAGTGAGAGAGAGAAAGAAGAGCACAGAGCAGATCACACAAAGAAAACACTTCCTTAAAGCCATTGACCAGGAAAATGAAAGGCTGATTATCAGGAGTTTTTACAACCTGCTGAGCTCAAAGATGAGTTTTAGAGATCCATGCTGTGGCTAGTTTTGAGCCCAGTGGGTGCTACAGTGCTTCCGTGGAGAACAGAAACCTGGAAGCAGATGTTGTGATCTGAGGATCCCCTGGGACATACTGGGAGAGAGAGTTCCTTCTTCCTGGAATGCATCTGGGAGAGGTGGCATTATCTCTCTAGGGACAAAAGAGCCAGTGGGCTCCATTATGCTCCCCCTCTTAGCAGGTGTCTCTGCCCCAATGCTGAGAATGACATTTTGCTGTGTTTACTCCAAACTCCAAACTTCAGTAAGTAGCACAGTGCCAATTGTGGTGACCTAAACTGCTTACAGTAAATCCCACCCCACTGCGACTTGCAGGTGCTTCTTTACTAGAGCAAGTGTGCCTGAGAACCAGAGCAGTGGGCCCCTTCTCCAGAAGACCAACACAAACCTGCTGCATGCAGCGAGTCTACTGATAAGAGCACTGCAAAGTTTCGGCTCTAGTGGAATAGTGCCAGGTCTCTTTTAATAATCAGATCAGGGCACACCTACTTAAAACTCACCACACTCTGGCCAAGGTACAAACACTCCCCACTGCAGGCAAGGAGAAAGTCTGCAGAGGACTGACCTGAGGGAAAGAACCGTTGAAACACAGCAGCAGAGTGTACACAGGATACAACAGAAACACTTCTGGAAGTGCCAGGCCTTGGACAGTATATGACCTCTTCTTAATAAAACCATTACTCTCAGGAGCAGGAAACATAATAGGCTTTCCTAACACAGAGAAGAAGACAAAGACCTAGACAAAATGCCAAGATGGAGGAATTCATCCCCCCAAAAAAAGAACAAGAAAAGGTCATGACCGGGTATCTAATTGAAACAAATATAAGTATTATGCCTGATCCAGAATTTAAAGCAACAATCATAAGAATAACAGCTGTGCTTGAAAAAAAAAAATATAGAAGTCACCAGGGAGTCTCTTACCAAAGAGATAGAAGATCTAAAAACTAGTCAGGCTGAAATGAAAAATGTTATAACCTAGAGAGGAAGATGACTGGATGTAATGACAACAGTAATGGAAGAAGCAGAGGAACAAATAAAAGATATAGAAGACAGAATTATGGAAAATAATGAAGCTGAAAAGAAGAGGGAAAGAAAAATTTTAGATCATGAATGTAGACTTAGGCAACTCAGCATCTCCATAAAGTGTAATAATATCTGTATCACAAGAGTCCCAGTAGAAGAGAGGGAAAAGGGGTAAGCAGGTTTATTTGAGGAAATTATAGCTGAAAACTTCCCTAATCTGGGGAAGGAAATAGACACCCAAATCTAGGAGGCACAGAGAATTCCCATCAAAATCAACAAAAGCAGGCAAAATGAAGACATCCTGCTAAATTTGCAAAATACAGAGATAAGAATAAAATCCTAAAAGCAGCAAGAGGGGAAAAAAAATCCCTAACTTACAAGAGAACACAAAGTTAGTATCAGACCTCTCAAACAGAAACTTGGTAGTCCAGGAGAGAGTGGCATGATATAGTCAACATACTGAATGGGAAAAATACACAGCCAAGAATCTCTATCCAGCAAGGTTGTCATTCCAAATAGAAGAAGAAACAGAGTTTCCCAAATAAGAACTAAAAGAGTTTGTGACCACTAAACCAGCACTGTAAAAAATATTAAAAGGGACTCTTTGAACAATAATCATATGATCTCTCTGATGTGAAGAATTTGAAAGGCAGGACAGGGGGTCGTTGGGGGAAGGGAGGGAAAAATGAAACAAGATAGGAACAGGGAGGGAGACAAATCAGAAGAGATTCTTAATCTCAGGAAACGAACTGAGGGTTCCTGGGCGGGGTGGGGTGGGGAGGAGATGAGGGTGGCTGGGTTATGCACATTGGGGAGGGTATGTGCTATGGTGAGTGCTGTGAATTGTGTAAGACTGATGATTCACAAATCTATATCCCTGAAACAAATAACACATTCTATGTTAATAAAAAATTAAAAAATAAATTAAAAAATAATAAATAAAAGGGACTCTTTGAGTGGGAAAGAAAGACCAAAAGCAACAAAGACTAGAAAGGAACAGAAAATCTCCAGAAACAACAAGTAATACGATGGCACTAAATTCATTTTTATCAATAATTACTCTGAATGTAAAAAGACTAAATATTCCAATCAAAAGACATAGGGTGTCAATGTGGATAATAAAATAAGACCTTATAAGAGACTCATTTTAGACATAAAGGCACCTGCAGATTGAAACTGAGGGGACAGAGAACCACCAATCATGCTAATGGACAGCAAAAGAAAGCCAGAGTAGCCATACTTATATCAGACAAATTAGATTTTAAACCAAAGACTGAAACAAGAGATGAAAAAAGGCACTATGTCATAATAAAGGGGTCTATCTGACAAGAAGATCTAACAATTGTAAATATTTATGCCCAATTAATTAATAACAAATATCAAGGAACTCATTGATAATAACAGGGGACTCTAACACCCAACTCACAGCAATGGGCAGATCATCCAAGAAGAAAATCAACAAGGAAACAAGGGCTTTGAAGGACACACTGG
>JAPYYM010000855.1:0-14189 GCA_028534135.1 Potos flavus
AAAAAATAAAATAGAAAAAAAAGAAAATATTAGCAAATCTCATCCAACAATGTAAAAAAAAATACATCACAAATTTATTCTAGATATGCAAGTCTCGTTCAATATTCAAAATCAATCAGTGTAATCTACCATGTCAGCAGGCTAAAGAAGAAAAATTGAATGATGTCAAGTGATACAGAAAAGTGACTTGATAAAATGCAACACCCATTCAAGTAAAAACTCTCAGTAAACTAAAAGTAGAGAGGAACTTCTTCAACTTGAGGATGAATATCTACAAAAAACCCTATAGCTAATGTTGTATTACAGAGAACTGCACAGTTTCCCCTAAGATCAGGAACAAGGCTAAGATGTCCCCTTATACCACTCCTATTCAACATCTTACTAGAAGGCATAGTTAGTGCAAACAACAACAACAAAAAAAATTAACATTAGAATTTGGGAAGGAAGAAATAAAATTGTTTTTATTTGCAGATTACATAATTGTCTATATAGAAAATCTCAAATAACTAAAAAAAATCTCCTTGAACTAATAAGTAATTATAGCAAGGTCATTGGACACAAGGTTAATATATAATGATCTATTGATTTTATATATACCAGCACTGAAAAATTGGAATTTGAAATAAAATAAAATACTACCATTTACAATAGCACAAAAAATGAAATATTTAGGTATTAATCTAACAAAATGTGTACAGGGTCTATATGCAGAAAATTATTCTAGAACCCACAGGTTCAGTGAAACCAGACTCTATAAAACCCTATGAAACACTAAAAACTAAAATAAAAAGAAAATGTAGATTGCATATTTTAGACAGAAAAAACAAGGAAAGCAATAGCTCTAGAAGTTAAAACAGAAAAAATACACATATGAAAAATACATTATTTAAAATATTAAATGGAAATGCAAAAAAAAAAAGATGATATTGAAAGGCCTAGATGAAAAATGGAATCCAAGAAGAGACACAAAGAAGACAAAGTGACACAAAATTTGTTAAAATCAAAGATAGGCAAATTATGGTATTCAAATGTAAACGAAACAAAAAATAAGGCTATTCATAACCATATCAAAGCAAAAATCAAGAAACAGATAATGGAACAAATGTTTTATGGATGTTGGAAAACAAATCACCTCTAGTTTTTGACTCTTCACATGTTCAAAAAATGATCAAAATATACACACTCTGGGGGCCCCTGGGTGGCTCAGTCAATTAAGCATCTGACTCTTGATTTCAACTCAGGTCATGATCTCAGAGTGGTGGGACTGAGCCCTGCGTCGGTCTCTGTGCTCACAGGGGAGTCTGCTTGAGATTTTATCTCTCTCTCTCCCTCTGCCCCATCCCTCCAGCTCTCTCTCATAATAAATAAATAAAATCCTTAAAAAATATACAGGCTAATTTATCATTTAATCTTGTGACCTAAAAACAAGGAACACACCATTTTTTCCCAATGTCCATGAAATGTGTACCAAACTGAATCATAATCTTGGCCACAAAAGAAATCTCAGTAGATTATAATAAGTGGATGCTGAACAGGCTGCAGGTTAAAGAAAATAAACCATCCAGAGGGTTTACAAAAGGAAACAACAAGTACTGTGTTGGATCAAAGATAATATGGACCTTGTGGTGAGAGACTATTTCAAAAATCAAGGAGAAGCAATAATCCATTGTATATATACACCACATCTTTATCCCTTCATCTATCAATGGACACCTGGGCTGCTCCCATATCTTGACTACTGTAAATAATGCAATAAACATAGGGGTGCATTTATCTTTTTGAATTAGTAGGGTTTTTTTTTTCTTTTGGTAAATATTCAGTAGTGGAATTACTTGATCATGTGGTATTTTATTTTTAATTTTTAAAAGAATGAGATCTTGCCATTCATGACAACATGAGTGAACCAAGAGAGTGTTATGCTAAATGAAATAAGTCAGACAGAAAGGGACAAGTACCATATGATTTCACTTACATGTGGAATCTAAAAAACAAAACAAAACAAAAACAAAACAAAACAAAACAAAAACAAAACAAAAATCAGATTTTTAAATTCAGAGAACAAACTAGTGGTCGCCAGAGGGGAGGTCCAGGTGATGGAATGGGTGAAATAGGTAAAGGGGATTAAAAGGTACAAACTTCCAGTTATAAAATAAGTAAGTCACAAAGAGGAAAAGTACAACGAAGGGAATACAGTCAGTAATAACGTAATAATGTTGTATGGTGACACATGACAACTATATTTATCATGATGAACACTGAGTAATATATAGAATTGTTGAATCAGTACCCTGTACGCCTGAAATGAATATAACGTTGTATGTTAATTATACTTCGATTAATAAAAAGGTCAATAATAAAAAAAATTTTAGCCTAAAAAACATGAAACCATCATACCAAGGAAAAAAAGAGGAAGAAAAAGTTAAATAATGAAATGAGTAGAGATGGTTCAACGTTAGGACATCTCCTTAGATAATTTAGTACATCAACAGACAAAAGGAGGAAAAAAGCATATAAATATATCCCTAAATTATTTTTATCATCAGCTATAGTGGTTATTAATTTATTTGACATATAATGTATTATTTGTTTCAGGGGTACAGGTCTATGATTCATCAGTCTTACACAATTCACAGCACTCACCATAGCACATACCCTCCCCAATATCCATCACCCAGGCACCGCATTCCCACACCCGCCTCCCCTCTGGCAACCCTCAGTTGTTTCAGATTGAGTCTCTTATGGTTTGTCTTCCTCTCTGGTTTCATCTTGTTTCATTTTTCCTTCCTTTCCCCTATGATCCTGCATCTTGTTTGTCAAATTCCTCATATCAGTGAGATCATATAATTGTCTTTCTCTGATTGACTTATTTTGCTCAGCATGATACCCTCTAGTTTCATCCACGTCATTGCAAATGTCAAGATTTCATTTTTTGATGGCTACATAGTATTCCATTGTGTGTGTGTGTGTATACGCCATATCTTATATGTAATCTATATATATATATACACCATATCTATCTATCTATCTATCTATCTATCTATCTATATTCCATATCTTCTTTATCCGTTCATCTGTTGATGGACATCCAAGCTCTTTCCATAGTTGGCTATTGTGGACATTGCTACTATAAACATTTGGGTGCACATGCCCCTTCGGATCACTACATTTGTATCTTTAGGGTAAATATCCAGTAGTGCAGTTGCTGGGTCATAGGGTAGCTCTATTTTCAACTTTTTGAGGAATCTCCATACTGTTTTCCATAGTGGCTGCACCAGTTTACCTTCCCATTCATAGTGCATGAGTGTTCCTTTTTCTTCACATCCTCACCAACACTTGGTATTTCTTGCCTTTTTGGTATCAGCCATTCTGAAAGGTGTGAGGTGATAGCTCGTTGAGGTTTGGATTTGCATTTCCCTGATAATTAGTGATGTTGAGCATCTTTTCATGAGTTTGTTTGCCATCTATATGTCATTTTTGGGAAAATGTCCATTTAGAGCCTCTGCCAATTTTTAAATCAGACTGGTTTTTTGCTATTGAGTTGCTTGAGTTCTTTATATATTTTAGATGTTAACCCCATATTGAATATATGATTTGCAAATATTTTCTCCTATTCATTAGACTGCCTTCTCATTTTGTTGATTGATGTCTTCTGTTGCTGTGCAGAAGCTTTTTAATTTGATGTATCCCACTTGTTTATTTTTGCTTTTGTTGCTTTCACTTTTGGATCAAATACAAAAATTCAACACCAAAACCGTTATCAAAGAATTTATCGACTATGTTTTCTTCGAGGAATTTTATGGTTTCAGGTCTTACATTCAAGTCTTTAATCCACTTGGGTTAATTTTTGTATACATTATATTCTATTTATAAGGAGTATATAAAAAAAAAAAAAAAAGCTCAAGAAGACCGACAATAAAGGGCTTGGGAAAGACACACTAAGCAAATACAAAAAGTACTTTGCAGCAAAGCTAAAATCGGAAGCAAAGAGAAGTTATATTGAAAAGCATTATAAATAATGTGGGTTATTTCATACTGATAAAATATACACTTCACCAGACCATATGGTAGAAGTCATGATCCATAACAAAATATCTTTAAAATACTGAGAGGACATATTTTATAGCTAGATAGTGGCAGAGCTGGGGTTCAGAACACCCCTTCCCAAACTTCCTACCTACCCCCTGAGCTCCATTCCTCCCTCCTGGCCAGCATTAAATAGCACACCATTAATCACTACATTATATTACTCTTTAAACATGGAGAAGCTGCAAAATCACATGTATTAGGTCACAAGAAAAGCAACAATTGACTGTGAAAAGAAAGAAAATCTTAAGGAACACATTTTCTAACCACATTTGATAAGACCAGAACAAACAACCAGGACAAAGAAAGATCTCCTTCAATCTTATTCACTGAGAAATTTTCAAAACTCCTTCCAAACAGTCCTTAGTTTAAAAAGTAAATCAAAATAGAAATTACAGATGAGTAAGAAATAAGCTCTAATGAAAACATATAAAACCACAGATACATAAAAACCAGATATGCCCAAAGTGGCACCCATTCATGGCTTAAAATGAATTTATTAGAAAACAAGAAACATTGAAAAGCAAATTAAGTTTTAAATCAAAGTATTAAGAAAAGATGTCAAGGTAACCCCCCAAAGAAACTGAAGACAAAAATGAGGAAAGAAAAAAAATACAAAAAAAATAAATAAATAAATGAAGAACAGTAGGATTTAATTAAATTTCAGACAAAAGATAAAAATAATGGATCAACAACAATCAATAGGTGATTCTTTGAAGAGGACAACAAAGCGCAAAGTTTGATCAAGAGAACAAAAGAAAAGACATAAATGAACAATGCTGGGAAGAAAGAAAATGAGTTAAAGGAAAGATTAAAAGTGCAGTTAAAGAAAAGATTAAAACTTTACAAAAGAAATCCTCGTATAATTTTCTACCAATAAATATGACAATCTAGGAAAAATGGCTACTTTTCAGGAAAATATGAATCATCAAAACTGAAGTCAACATGAGAACTAAATAGAACTAAAAGTAATAGGAATGTATAATGTACTTTGAGACCTACCCTAACCCTGCCTTCTCCCCAACTACAATATCAGTTTCAAATAGTTTTATAGACAATTTTCACCAATCCTTCAAAGAACAGAAAATATCCATATTAAATAAACCATTCCAATACATTTTTCTAAATTTTCAAATCACCCCAAATCATTTTAAGACTACTATATTTCTGCCATAAATACCAGATAAATAAAAGTCCTCAATAATTAGCAAACCAAGTTCAACATGCATTAAAAGGATCATACATCATGATCAAGTGGGATTTATCACAAGGATACAGCAGTGGTTCAATATCAGCATATCAATCAACATGATGCAAACATTAATAAAATGAAGGATACAAGTCTTATGATCATCTCAATAGATGCAGAAAAACTATTAGACCAAACTCAACAGTCATTTATGATAAAAACTCTCAACAAAGTAGGGTTAGAGGGAACATATCTGAACATAATAAAGGGCATAAATGACATACCCACAGCTAACATCATGCTCAAGAGTGAAAAGCTAAAAGCTTTTCCTCTAAGATCATGAACAAGGTAAGGATGTCCCCTCCTTGCCGCTTGTTTTCAACATAGTAACTGGGAGTCCTAACTATAGCAATCAGACAATAAAAAGAATTAAAAAGCATCTGAATTAGTAAAGAAGTAAAACTGTCACTGTTTGCAGAAGACATGATAGTATATATAGAAAACCCTAGACTCCACCAAAAAAACTGTTAGATCTAATAAACAAATTTGGTAAAGCTGCAGGATACAAAATTAATATATGGAAATCTGTTGCATTTTCTATATATAACTAACTAACAGAAAGAGAAATTAAGAAAACAATCCCATTTACAATAGCACCAAAAATAACGAAATACCTAGGAATAAATTTAACCAAGGAGGTGAAAGACTTGTACTTCGAAAACTGTAAGACATTGATGAAAGAAATTAAAGATGATGCAAATAAGTGGACAGATATACTATGGTCATGGATCAAAACAAATTAATGTTAAAATTTCCATACTACCCAAAGCAATATACAGATTCAATATAATTCCTATCAAAATACCAATAACATTCTTTACAAACTAAAACAAATCATCTGAAAATTTGTGTGGAACCACAAAAGACGCCAAGTAGCCAGAGCAATCTTGAGAAAGAATAACAAAGCTGGCGGCATCACAATCCCAGATTTCATGGTATACTACAAAGCTATGATAATCAAAACAGGATGGTACTAGCACAAAAATAGACAGAAAGATCAGTGGAAGAGAATAGAGAGCCCCCCAAAAAAACTCCACATTTATACAGCCAAATAATCTATGACAAAGGAGGCAAGAATATACAATGGGGGAAAAGACAGTATCTTCAATAAATGGGGCTAGGAAAACTGGACAGCCTCATGCAAAAGAATGAAACTGGATACTATCTTACACCATACACAGAAATAAACTCAAAATGAATTAAAGTCCTAAATGCAAGACCTAAAAGATAAGACTCCTAAAAAAGAATAGGTAGTAAACTCTTGGACATTGGTCTCAACAATATTTTTTTTAAGTAGGCTCTATGACCAGCATGTGGCTTGAACTAATGACCCTGAGAGCATGAGTTACATAATCTATCAACTGAGCCAGCCAGGTGCCCCAAATGATGTTAATGATACACACACACACACACACACACACACACACACACACACACACATATTGGATCTGTCTCTTTAGGCAAGGGGAACAAAAGCAAAACTAAACAATTGGGAACACGTCAAACTAAAAAGCTTTTGTTTGGTGAAAGAAACCATCTACAAAAGGCAACCTGGTGAAGGTGAGAAGATATTTGCAAATGATATATTCATTAAGGGGTTAGTATATAAAACATAAAGAACTGCTACAACTCAACACCAAAAAAATAAGCAATCCAATTAAAAAATGGACAGAGGACTTGAATAGACATTTTCCCAAAGAAGACATACAGATGGCCAACAGACATAGGAGAAGATGCTCCACATCACTAATTATCAGGTAAGTGCAAATCCAAACCATGAGATGTTGCCTCACACCTGTCAGAATGACTAGAATCAAAAAGACAAGAAATAACAAGTGTTGGTGAGGATGTGGATAAAAAGAAACACTTATGCACTGTTGGTGGAAATGTAAATTAGTACAGCTACTATGAAAAACGGTATGAAGGTTCCTCAAAAGATTAAATACAGGGGCACCTGGGTGTCTCAATGGGTTAAGCCTCTGCCTTTGACTCAGGTCATGATCTCAGGGGTCCCGGGATCGAGCCCCGCATTGGGCTCTCTGCTCAGTGGGGAGCCAGCTTCCTCCTCTCTCTCTGCCTGCCTCTCTGCCTACTTGTGTTCTCTCTCTGTCAAATAAATAAATAAAATCTTAAAAAAAAAGGATTAAAAATATAAATACTGTGTGACCCAGAAATTCGACTTCTGGATATTTATCTGAGGAAAATGAAAACACTAATTCAAAAAGATATGTGCACCCTATGTTCATTGCAGCATTGTTTATCATAGCCAAGATATGAAAACAATGTAAGTTTCCATCAATAGAGAAATGGCTAAGGAAGATTTAATATATATATATATATATATATATATATATATATATATATATATAATAAATGGAATATTACTCAGCCATAAAAAAGAAGGAAATCTTGTCATTTTCAATGACACGGAGGGACCTAGAGGGTATTACATTAAGTAAAATAAGTCAGACAAGTACAATATTATTTCACTTCCATGTGGAATTTAAAAAATAAAGAAATGAATAAACACAGTGAACGAACTGATGACTGTCCGAGAGGAGGTAGGTGGGGGGAATGGGTAAAACAGGTGAAGGGGATAAAGAGGTACATACTTCCAGTTAAAAAATAAGTAAGTCAAGGGGATGTAGAGTACACCACAGAGAATATAGTCAATAATAATGTAATAATTATGTACGGTTACAGGTGGTAACTAAACTTAGTTTAGTGGTTGTTTCATAACGTATATACATGTCAAATCACTATGTTGTACACCTGAAACTAACATGATATTATATGCCAACTATACTTCAATTAAAACAAAAAACAAAAAACAGAACCCAATAATCAAAAACACGAAACAAAAGACGTCAACTCACAAATTTAAGAAAGTCTAGAAATCCCCAAAAGGATAAACACAAAACAGAAACACAAAATTTTAAAATTTTAAGAAACAAACAAATCTAGACATATTACAGTATAAATGCTAAGAGGAAAATCTTAAAAGCATTCAGAGAAAAAAAATCACGAACCACAACCAAACCTTAAGCAATAAACTTTGAAAACCGACAGTTAATCAACTAGTCAATCCATGACTGTACGTTCTGGTGTGGTGGGGCAGGATTCAAAAATCTCCCCCGACTCCCACAAGCAATATAGCTTTCTGTTGGAAAAACTGTGAAAGTTGAAAAAAACATTTTAAAATGTTACTGAAGAGATGAAACTATGGTAAGGCATTACCAGGCAAAAGTCAAGTCGAAAGGAGAAACCAGAGAGGCAAGCAAGCACAGAGCCACTTTGGACTTGAGGGAATGCTGATTCTAGGGAATCAGAACCTCAGGCTTGACAACTTGAAGGGGTGAGGGGGACAGAAATGAAGTCTGGAGTCCCACAAGGTGGAGGGTCCATCAGGAGTCCCGGCCACCACCACCGCATCTTCCCAGTGAGAATGGAGTGGAGCAGGCAGCTCTGGCCTGGAATGACCTGGCTTCCCTCGGGTGCTCTCAGACCCCGACCTGTGTTAAGGAGTTCCCGGAGGCACCTGAATGTGGCAAACCAAAACTCTTTCCAAAGTCATACCTTCATTGCAGTCCTCGATTTTACCTAAAAATAATTTCCCCAATATAATGCTAGTACACAGAGATATGGAGCAAAATAATCTTTGTGAACAGAAGAAAAAGTTTCCCTTTTCTTTGTGGGAAGGGGAAAATGGTAACACTTTAGTGGAGAAGCCTGGCAAACACCAACTTCATTAAATGGTGGTCAACTTCTATGGTGATGAGTCAGGTTGGCATATATCCCCTGATGTGATGTGATGAGGAGGGTACCTCACCTCCCTGGTATGCTCTCAGAAAGCCCGTAAGCCCAGTCTAATCATGAGAAAACCATCAAGATGAATGCAAAATAAAAAGCAGTCTACAGAGTGCCCGACCAGTGCTCTTCAAACTGTCAAGGTCGTGAAAGACAAGGAGACACTGAGAAACTGTCACATGCCAGGAGTGAGTAAGTGACAGGATGGTTAGATGCAATGTGAAGTCCTGGATTGGATCATGGAAGAGTGTATTAATGTGTATTAATGGAAACTGTGTATTAATGGAAAAGCTGATGAAACTGAAAAAAAAGTCCAGGGTTTAATTCACAGTGATGTTACCAATACTGGTTTCTCAGTTTTGAAAAATGCGCCACAGTCATGTCAGAGGGATAATGTCACAGGAAATGAATCTGGGTGTGCAGAACGCAGAAGCTTTGCACTCTCTTTGCAACTTCTCTGTAAATGTAAAGTTATTCCAAAATTAAAAGTTTGTTTTAAAAAAAATTGTATGAGTGAGAAGCAGCAGAAACAACAGAAAACAGGGCCACAAATACCTCCCATGTTGAAAGTATTAGATACAAATATAAAATTTCTTTAATCTGTTAGGTCTTTTATAAAGCCTTTTTATAAAAGAAATCTACAACAAACATCATCCATAATTGTGCAGTGATAAAAACTTTCCCTTTAGGATTAGGATCAGGACAGAATCATTGCCATCAGTACTGGTATTTGCCATATACAAAGTACCCAGCCTATGCAGTAAGGCAAGAAAAAAGAATAAGTAGAAGGATTAGATCAGAAGACACAAAACTGCCATTGTGTATACATTATGTAAATCCACATATATACATATATATCTCCGTAGAAGGCCTTAGAATTCAAGTGTTTGGCAAAGTTTCCATTTATTTTTCATCTTAGTAACAAGCAGCTAGAAAATCGATTTTAAATTACATAGATTTGATAGCATAAAGATATCAAGTATCTATGAATAAATCTAGCAGACGTATAAGACCTTTAGGGAGAGAAATACAAATTTTATTAGAAAATATTTTTTAATTAATATACCATAGTAATGAGATAGAAGACACAACGTTAACAAGATAAAAATTCTCTTCAAATTGATCTATAGATTCAGTGCAATCCTAAACAAATTCGCGGCAAGATGTTGGCCAGCCAGTTTGGAGATGCAAAGGGCCAAGCCCCTTTGGGAGGACAGAAGAAAAGATTTATTTCAACACCTATCAGAAGTTCATCTGAAGCCGTGGTCACTGTCACAGCGTGGTGTGCCGGGCGTTAAGGAGGGGCTCACACAGGCCAATGGCAGAGGAGAGAGCTGGAGAAACGGGTCCTGCATACATGACCACTAGGTTAGCGCAGATGTGGGCGGGGAAGATGGTTTAACTAATTAAAAGTTCCTCAGGAAAAATGGGTAAGAATAAAATTAGAGCCCTCAAACCACAGATCAGATGGAAAGCAATTCAGTCTCTGATCAGACTGGACATGTAGGGGAAAGAAAACATTCACCCAGAGTAAGCCTGTGTGAAGTGGTGGTTGGGGGTCCATCGCAAGTGAAAAACCACTGTGGGAAGATGACCAAGCCAGTGAAGCGGCACAGAAAGCAAACTGCAGATAGAATGAACCTGGAAGAATAACACGGAGGATGCAGAAAACATCCCCAAAGCACTTACAATCACACAAAAACCTCAATAAACAGCAAGAGCCTGAAGATGGGATGGTTTAAAAAAAAAAAAATGTGGTTTACAGTGGAGCCTGCCCCGCTGTAGAAACAAATTAAAATCCTTTATCCACCCCAAATAAATACAATCAGCTTTAAAAAAAAAATAGAAATAACAAGAAATACAAAAATTACTAAACATTAAAAAATTGTCATGGAAGAGAAGTTTAAGACAACCATTCTGAGCAGAAAGTTAAAAAGCAAAACAGAGAAATATTCAGGGGGCCGATAAAAGCTGTGAAAGCCAACGTTGCTTCAAAGGAAGCACAATTTTGCCCCACAACTGAAAAAGAAAACGGTTTTTGAGATGTAAGAGAAGGAACCTGCCCTGTCTTGAAGGTAGACTTGAATCTACCATCTTAAGAGCTCAGGAGCTGTGGCCAAACACTGTGCGTGGAATTCATCGGTAACTTTCCCGCCTCACATGAATTATTTATAGCAACAGAGGGTGCATCTAGCTTATCAAATCAATATTATAATAAGTCTACACTGTAAATTTTAAGCTTTAATAAGATCAAGTCACTGTAAACAAAGTTCAAAGACAAGGAGAGTATATTTATAACTTTCAGAATATTTAGCAAATTCTCCCTTCTCGTTAAAGAAACGACAATCAGGTCAACTGAGTAACACTGGCCAATAAATGAACCAGCAATGTATAGAAGAGGCAAATGGCCAAAAAACACTGTCCAGCCTCCCATGGAATCAGGAAAATGCACAGTAGAACAAGATGCAACTTTTATCCACCACCTTTGCAAAGTTTGGGTGTGGGGAGAGGGTTTCTCTCATTTGATATTGGCTCAGCTACTTAGAAAGACAATCTGGCAGGATGTATAAACAAGTAAATATTAGTAACCTTCGCCTCCACGATTCCACTTTTTTGGTTGTTGACACGAGACAAATACTTGTAAATATGCAAAAATATAAGAAAATAGATGATTCTTATCGTAGCTTGTTGGTAAACTGAACAACTGAATATGACCCAAATGTCCATCAGGGAGGATGGGGGGGGGGTGGGGAAGGATAGTTTAAAACTTATGATAACATCCATTCTATGAAACAGCATGTAGCTCTTAAAAAGAATGAAGTAGATCTATATTAAGGTGATCTCTAGGATTTTCACTATTAAAATAAGAGAAAACGAAAAATGCAAAACAGCATATACAATATAACCCCATTTGTTAAAAAAGACAAGGCACAATGTGCATATTTAGGCAAAGAAGCTCTACATAGAAATGCATAGAAAAAGATCTGAAAGGCTATGCAGGTAACACTTAATAGGACCCAGACTGGTAACTGCAGTGGGGTAGCTGGTAAATGGGGCCCTTGCCCTTGATGTGCTTACATTTTATTTAAAATTTTATGAACGAGAATGTATAATGCATTTCTTTTGTATTAAATAATAAATTGATTAAAATATTAAGTAATATTGGGGTGCCTGGGTGGCTCAGTGGGTTAAAGCCTCTGCCTTTGGCTCAGGTCATGATCTCAGGGTCCTGGGATCGAGTCCCGCATCGGGCTCTCTGCTCAGCAGGGAGCCTGCTTCCCCCTCTCTCTCTCTGCCTGCCTCTCTGCCTACTTGTGATCTCTCTCTCTCTGTCGAATAAATAAATAAAATCTTAAAAAAAAATTAAGTAATATTATTTCTGACCCATTACTAGAGAAAAAGAGAGGATTTTCGCCCACCCCCCCCTTTGTCTTTTTTGGTCAGAGATACAACCCATTCCAGATACAAACCATTCCAGGTTGTATCCAGAGATACAACCCATCATAGTCAAGATAAAACCCCAGAGCTTCTCTTTGGCGGACTGGAGCCCTTCTCCTCCTCTTACTTTCTTTGGTGAAGATGCCCAGGACCCGACCGGAGAGGAGAAGGGCCCGAAGGAGGCCTGTCCAAAGGCCAGGTGTGAGACCACGGCACCCCACGTTTGAGCGTAAGCCAGGGGTTAACCCTGAGTTGTATATTTTCTCAGCGACCTTCTTCGCATTGACTCCTGAAGGGAGAGGAGGCCCGAGGGAAAGGAGAAGGTTCAGAGGTCACGAGGAGACAACAAATCCCTGTCGCGAGCCTCATAAAGGGCTGGGACGGCGGCCAAACAAAAAGGTCATGTGTGTGGCGGAAAGCTGGATGAACACCTCGTTTCCCCGTCACCCCCTCCTGCCCTTCAGTATATTGCAAGCCGGCATTCTTGCAAACCGGGTCTAAAGTAGACATTTAGTTTAGTGTGTCAGCTTCAGGGTCTTTAGAAAGACAGTGAAGCAGTCCGTGACCAGAGAGAGAGAGAGAGAGAGACAGAGGTGAGAGGGAAGGAGATCAGGACTGACCTGGTGTTGAGGTCGCTGCCTCCAGCGGCCATCTTCCCTCTGCGGGCCCACCTGGGCCCCGCCTGGGCCTTGAATGTGGCCTCTGCACCCTCAGCCCGGTTCAGGGTGGCCGCCGGAGCCCAGAGCAGGAAGTTTGTGAATTGCCTCACACACAGGGAGCTCCGCCCAAATGGGGAAAAGAGAAGTGAAAGTATGTCTGAGCTGCTGGGCATTGTTTCCTTCCTGAGGCTCCACGGACGGTTCTCAGGCCTGGAGACTCGTAACAGCAGGAATGGAGGCCCAGGAGGGACGATCAGGGCCCAGAGGAGCAGGGCCAAGCCCCACGGGGCCACTTGTTGGCACAAAGACACGGAAACATTTGCGTGTTCTCCAGGGCTTCCTGCCCTTCTGTCTAAGAGGGTTTCTGAGTGTAATGGGGTGGGCAGGGGGGACCTCCGTGTTTGCCCCTTCCCCTCACCGACATGACTGGGGAGCAAAAGAGGGAGACACAGAAACTTCACATCTTCTCCCTTCCTGTGGGAGAGCCTGGATCCAGCAAGGTCCCAGCACGGGAGCCCGGGGCTGGAGAGAGTCCAAATTCTCAGCATCATAAACTGGGGCAAACGTGCTTAGTGTCCCTGGAAATCCGCCAAAGGTAAGAGAGAAATCTGCAAGGCTGCAGCCAAGGCGGTAACGTCGGTTAACATCTCACTTGCCTGGGTTTGAAGTGCATTTCCCGAATTCAGCCCTGAGACACCCGAAAAGCAGTCACTGGAAGGCTGAGCAGCATCGGCTTCCCTTGGATGGAGAGGGAGGGTGGAAACCACAGGACCTGGGAGCAAATGGGCAGGTGAGCCCCGCGGGGAGGGGGCCCCTCCGCCTCGGAGTCCCGTCTGTCCACGGGTGTCTCCTTCAGATCTGAATCATCATTCCACAAAGCCTGAGAAGTGACCCAGAAGACTTCATTACATTTGAAACCGCCGGGGAAAGAGGTTTCTCCCCTGTTTCCGTGG
>JAPYYM010000856.1:0-14188 GCA_028534135.1 Potos flavus
GAGCCCCTCATCGAGCTCCCTGCTCAGCGGGGAGTCTGCTTCTCCCTCTCCCCTCCCCCCTGCTCATGCACACTCTCTCTCTCTCTCAAATAAATACATAAAATCTTTAAATAAATAAATTGCCTTACTTCTGGGGAAGCGTATGGCCCCTGGAAGTTACTGATTAAACAGAGTATGAAAGGGGCACCAGCACATAATACGAGGGAGCAGTCACTTCGGGACCCCAGCAGAGACTCTCGTGAGAGAACCCAATTATAGGATGAAAACATCAAAACGCAAGACAGGAGGGGAAAAGAGGAATTTCAAACTAGATTCTGGAGTAAGGTACTTAGCCACATAATTAACGATAAAATAGAGCATATTTAATATATGTCGGACACCCTTCTAAGAACTGTTCCTGTATTATCTCACTGGATGCTAATAAACTATAAATAGGCTTGATTATTTCCGCTTACGTGAGATAAAATGGGAGCACAGCCGTGATAAATCTCTTTTCCAAGGGCATTCTTGTTAATAAGTGACCGATTTCAGAACATACATTAACACTGAAATGTCCTCTTTCTTTGTATGACGGGAAAAAAAAAGTGGATGGCATTTAGAAGTGGAAACTTTCTAGAAAATCTGAAGCTGAATAATGTCTTTTCTCTCCTCACCAACAGGAACACTTTGAAGGAACTGAAATATTTGCACTCTCGACGTCTTGGTGGGCTAGGATTTCGTCTCTGTGAGCGTTTTCAAACATTATGAGAAAATCAGCATCAGTTTTGCATTTGTGGTTCAAATGATCGTGCTTGATTCAGAGGGACGTTTCCTAAGACTCCAGGTTGGAAGGTTGTCCTTGCACACACGGGAGGTATACCAGTTCCCTGGGGCTGCGGCAACAAGGCACCACAAACCCAGTGGCCGGAAAACAGCAGAAATCTCGCCTCTCGCGGTTGTGGGGACAGAAGTCCCTAGTCACATGTTAGCGGGGTGCTTTCTCTGAGCCCCTGGGGAGAATCCTTCCTTGCCTCCTGGGCTGGTGGGGGTCCTCACCATCCTCACTATTCCCCGGATTATAACTGTGTCCCTCCATCCTCTGCCTCTGCCTCCTTGGGAACTTCTCCCTGTGGGTCCATCCTCACGTGGCGCTTTCTCCTCCTGTAATGACGCCGGTCATATTGGATCGGGGCCCCCCGGACGATCTCCTCCGGACTCGATTATATCTGCAACAACCCTCATCCAGCAAGGTCACATCCACAGGTGCTGGGGGTGAGAATTTCAACACATCTTTCGGGGAACATCATTCAGCCCGTAATAGGAGGCGAGAAGTCCTCAAAGGGCGGTGATGCCTGTGTCGCATTTATAAATTTATTTAACACATACTCGCGTGCCCAGTAGATATAGTCGTAGGCTAGCTATGGGGAAGTCAGCTGGGAGTAAGATCCCAGGAAGCTGGGAGTAAGAGGGGTACCTGCCTCGCGGTGATTTCAGCCGAGCCAGAAAGACGAATGCGTAACTGCCTTGTTCGTGTATAACTAGGTTGTGACGACAGACGGAGCGCGTGTCAGCTCGTTAGCACTCAGTCCAGGGGACACGGGTCAGGGAAGGCCTCCCAGGGTGGGGACAGACGAGCTGACTTAAAAGGGACTACAGTTCACAACAACTGAGGGTAGAGGAGACGCCGAGATTGTGCCGGTGGGAGGGAAGAGAGTTTGCCAAGACCCCGAGGCGAGAAGGGCTATCAAAAGCCGGAGACGAAGACGGCAAGCCAGAGGAGGGGCTGAGACCACAGAAGGATTGGGAAAGACAAGAGGGTCCACCGTGATCTCCAGCCTCCAAGCCACCTAGACGCTCGGCGGAGTGCGGAGACCCAGGGGCACCTCCACTCATCACCTTGGTCCTCCTGTTGATTCTGTGAAACCTTCTGGTCTACCTCATTAATTTTAGGGTCGTGGGGAAGCCATGGAAGAGTTCTCCATCAGGGCATAAAAAGACACAGCTTTCTGGATCCCTTTGGCGCCCCCTCCCTGGGTGGGGGGAGCGGCCCCACGTCTTGGTGCAGGGCCGGGGGACCCGTGTTTGTCTGGGTCCCCAGCCCAGTGTAAGTGCACTCCCAACGGGCCTCGTCCTCCTCGGATCTCCGGGCCAGAAATCCTTCCGTGGTGTGCAGCTGGCGCTGGATAGAATCAGCAGAGCCCGCAGGCCACCTGCAAAGGCGAGAGTGGATTCCTGCTCGGCACCTCTGACTGCAGGACAGTGGGGACCCGAGCCAGGTCATCCCTCCACCCCACAGACGCGCGGGGCACCGACGCCGGGCTGCCCTGCCAGCTGTCTTGGCTGCCGTTTCTTCCTGCCGCCATGCTGCTCTCCGGGGGCCTGACCCAGCGCAGAGATGCTCGTCTGCCCTCTTTGAACTGCCTGGCCTGCTTGGTCACCCTCTGTCCCACAGGACCCCCCCCCTCCCTGCGGAGAAAACCGACACGGTGCCCGGACCACCCCGATCTCTGCTGCCTTCGGAGCTGCGTGTGCGTGTGCCCGCGTGTGACCCACGGGAATGCCGGGAGCTGGGGGTGGGTCACAAACTGATCCCGCCCACACCGGGCCTACATCTCCACCTTTTACAACTGAGTCACTGTCATGCTCCCCCTCACGGGTGCCGTCTCTACTCTCCCGGTGTGAATCATCTCAGTAGCTTCGCCCTCCATCTTCCTGATGGAACTCTCTCCCTGCGCCCGTGGGATCCCCACGTAGACACACTGGCTACGTCAGTGGGACACGTCCACAGTGATCCAGGGGTCCCCATACGGAAGGGAACATTACCTCTCAAAACAACCAGCGCTGCCCCCCACTGGAGTCTCCAGAACATTTCTCTCTCTCTTTTTTTTAATTTTATTTATTTATTTAGAGAGACATCACATGGAGGGAAGGGGCAAAGGTCCTGAATCTCAAGCAGACCCCACGCTGAGCACAGAGCCCAACACAGGGCTCGACCCCATGACCCTGAGGTAGTGACTTGAGCCAAAATCAAGGGTTGGACGTTCAACCGAATAAGCGCCTCAGGAACCATTCCAGAACGTTCCTAAGTCCTGCAGTTTCACAAGCTTAATGAAGACTTTTGACTCCATTATATTTTTCCATAAGAGCATCTTCACTCGTCCTGGCCCTGGGTGACCCTCCAGGGAACACGGGCAGGCTCTGCCCGGAGATCTCCCAAGCTGCGTGGCCACCATCAGAGGCAGCCGCGCCAGCCACACAACCGGAGCCGGAAGCCTCGCGCCTGATGTCTGAACGGCGTGGGGGTCAGTTACCATGAACTGTGAACTAGGTCGCTGTCATCGGGCAGGACTGGAGGCATCAAGCCAGGGTTTCCGACATTCAGAATGTCTACGACATTTTATCTCCCTGTTATCGCTCCATGTCTCAAATCTGCTTTCTTTTTCATGTGCACCTTGAATTCTACCCCAGCTGAACACATTTATGCCGTTCCTTTCCTTCTCCTCCCTTCCTCCCTCCTGCCTTCTTCTGCCTGTTTTCCCAGGTATGTGGTTTCCTTTGATCTATTTTTAGACTTCGTGACATATGGTCTGAGTTTACTTTTCTGTAAATGTAGAATCTGAGATGGTTTGTCTTTTAATAAGGTGTTTTAAACCACTCCTGTTAGTCGATTATCTGCTGTATCGAATATCCTGTTTTCTGTATCCCTTCTTATGTTCTTCATCTTCTTTTCCATCGCTGAATCCCACCACCCCCTTCCTGCCCTGCCTCTTCCCTCCGGTATAATTCTGTTCCCTGCTCAAAGGCAGTGCGCTCCCTGCTGCTTCCTGGCACCCTCTCCTCCCTCGTCTTTCATCCCTGCCTTCACTGGAGCTCACACTCATCTCTGAGGCTCACCTTCAGTGGTTTTGCCCTGGGAGACCTTCCCTAGCCCCCCGCTCCCTGCATCCCGTGCTTCCGGACCTGCCAGGATTACAAGCCGTGTCGAGTTTCTTTGGGACCCAATAAGCTCCACGAGGTTAGGGGGGATTTCATAACCAAGCACTTAGCATGGTCCCCGGGACAAAGTGGATTCGGTACCTCCTTGTGGGAGAGTTGAATGAAGAGTTAATTAGCTACGACGCCCAACTAGCCAGCGGGCTGTGAAGGACTGTGGAAAGGAGGGCTAGTCTCTCTGCTGTAGTCTCTCTGCCCTCGTTTTGTGCCTGCAATCAGCTTCAGGTCAGTCTCCACGCCCATCTCCGCGCGGCCCCTGCGGGACACGACCCCGTGGAGAAACACGACTACAGGGGTGGATCACCTCTGGAGCTGCGGGTCGGGTCCGAGCCGGTCAGAGCCTTCCAGCCCTACGTGCCCTGCCTCCGTGGGGGGCGGAGCCAACCTTCTCACCCACCCGGCGAAGAGGGACAGGGAATGGCCCCTCGACTCACTTCCCTGATATCCTGGGGTATCTACGGCTTTCCCGGTCCGCTCGGATCCGGGCACCACTGGAGGGCTCTGGACCTGGACCACGTTGCTTTGATTTCTTAACGAGACTGTGCGGATGGACACACCACAAACTTGAGCTACTTCATGTGTAAATTTCCATAATTTTCCATATACCACTGTTGAGGACCCTTAGGAAACATCCTACTGGTGTATAAGTTGCAGAAGAAGATGTGCTGCACCTGCCTGGCTGTTTATTTGCTGCGTGTTTCATCTCATCACACTATGAACCGCTCCTGCATCTGTGATTTGGCTGCTGCTCGGAGGCTCAGAGCACAATACCATGCCACCTCCCTCCACGTCGCCGAACGTGTGCGTTTCTGCGTGCTCGTCTTCCTTGTTTGGTTTCTCCCCTGTGTCCTTGTCACCGTAAGTATAGATTTTACCTAATTTGTGTTATAAGTATTTTTCTAAACCTTTTAAAAAAAATTGATGGGGTCACCTGGGTGGCTCAGTCGGTTAAGACCCTGCCCTCGGCTCAGGGTCCTGGGACCGAGTCCCACATCGGGCTCCCTGCTCAGCGGGGAGTCTGCTTCTCCCTCTCCCTCTGCCCCGCACACACTCTCGCTGTAAAATAAATAAATAAATAAATAAACAAACTCTTTAAAATAAATAAATAAATAAATAAATAAACTCTTTAAAATAAATAAATATTTTAAAAATAGATGAACTTTTGATGCCTGGATTCTCATTCTAAATGCCTTCCCCATCAGCATAATCCACAAAGAACTGATCAACTTTTCCCTAAAGTTTTCATGTTCACACCATCTATTACCATCATGATTATAATCTGTCACTTAGTGGAACTAAAGACTTTCTCTCTTCCTTCCCTTTTCTTTCTTTCTTTCCTTCTTTCTTTCTGTCTTTCTTTCTTTCTTTCCTTCCATTCTTTTTTCCTTCCTCCTTCCTTCCTTCCTTCCTCCTTCCTTCCTTGTTTCTTTCTTTCTTTCTTTCTTTCTGGTTTACAGGGTCATCTGTACGTGACACAAATTTCTCTATTCTAATGTCGATGTTACGTATCTCAGAGCTGGGCTCCTGTCACTGGCTGGACCAGGCGGCCACATACGCAAAAAGCCCAGAGATGCAGAGAAAAACGTGGGCTCTTGCTGCCACTTCCGTGTCAGACGTAGGGAAGCTCTCAGGACAGGCACGGTGAAGCCTCTGCTTCATCATTCCTCACCAATTCCCACTTGCAAACTGTGTTCTCCTTTCTCCTTTACACCAGTCGCACCTGACCTTTGCACAGACCATTAGTGCTGACGAGAGCTTTCACAGCACTCTTGGCAAACACGGTGAAGCCACACGGTTGCTTCATGCTCGCTTTTTCACGTGAGAAAAGTAAAACTCAGGTGGGAAAATCCAAGATGCTTTATTTGTCCAAAGGCAGGCGATGGGCTTGAGAGCATCATCCCCCGAGCTGGTGAGTGCGGGATTCAGATCTGCCTCTCTCCCCCGCCTTCCCCGTCACTGTAGCAGTCACGACAGGTAACGGGTGACTCAGCATTACGGGTGTTGTGAAGTCAGTGCAGTTTATCAATGCATAAAGCTGGAGTTCAGTGCCGAAAGCAAAGTAAGCTCTTGGTGGGTGTTTGTTTAAAAAGACAAATAAAACACTGGATTTGAACCCGGGGCTTCTGCTTCCAGACCCGGTATCCCTTTCCACGAAAGCACGCTCTCACCCAGAGATGGCCGCGAGAGCTTTGAGAGCCGCGTGAGGAGACCCAAAGGTGAGCGACGAGACACGAAACAGAAGGCAAGTCAGGTGACCCCACGTAGGCAGTGGGTAAATGACCCCATTCTGCATCCACAGATGGAACCTCTGGTCCGGGGACTTCTCGTGTGACCAACTAGCTGGGATAACACATTCCACGGAGAAAGCACCTTCCTTCCGGGGGGCCAACACCCAAAGACTGGCTTTTCAGACCCAGACTGGGCAGCTGGCACACAGAGAAGGACACAGGCTTGTGACCTCAGAGTCTTGCCGTCTGCATGCCACGCACCAGCCCAGCAGGGCAGGTCTAGAAAAGCTTTCAAAACACTGCTGTGAGCCTTCGCGGAGAATGGACTAGAACAGACCTGACCAAGACCTTGAGGTCCACAGCGACCCAGAAGAAAGACTTACTTTGCAAAGTTCTCACCGAGGGACCAGGTTGGCCTCTTCCAGCAATGGTTAACCGGAGTCCAGTGCCCAAAAACATCCTTGCATCGCATGAGGGCCAAGTGGAAGATCTCCAACCACCAGCGATGTCTGCCCCGAGCCCGGGATAGGGGACAACCCTGGAACACGTGTAGTCCTTGGCCTGGGGATGAAGTTTCCCCTATCCCCCTGCCTATTGAGTGAGTGAGTCATCGCCAGTAACCGGGGAGAGAACCGCATCTTCCGGGGCCCTGCGGCCTCCCCCTAAATAACACAGTACAACGGAAGTCAGGTTTCAGGAAGACAACATTAGAATTTTGGAGGGCATAATACTACTGCCGCTTTCCCAGTAATCCAAGGCCCTGAGCTGTGCAGAATGATTCTCACTGGGAATAAAACATTTGCTTCAGGAGGTTCTGAAGGTGAGAGCAAAACAATTTGTATTTGCTTAAAACATAATGTCATCCATAATTAATGGGAGAACTCTGACTCAGAAGAGCTTGAAACTACTGTGTGTCTTTGAAGCTGGATTTCTAGTTCTTGAGATGAGGAATAAACTCAGCCTTAAGCTTTCGCTTTATTTTTTTATGGAAAAGATGATCTCCAGTGATTGAACATTTGGTTTCTTTTTAGTGTGTTTTGGACAAGGGTTATTTGCTACTGACTGGGAAAAGCAAGGCCAATTACTGGGATCTGCTTTCAGGCAGTAGCCATGAGACTAAGGGGTGTTAGTTTGGGTTATGAGCTCTTTTCGTTCCTTTTCTGCAGCCCATAATTTAAACTCTTGATTCAGGTTTTAAAAAGAAAGGTTTTGTTGTCGTCGTTGTCTGTTTTGTGAGTAGGCTGCAGACCCAGTCTGGAGCCCAATGCGGGCAAACTCACGACCCCATGACCAAGACCTGAGCTGAAATCAACCGACGGAGCCAAGCAGGCGCACCTAAAAAAGGAAGTTTTTAAAAAATCAGTTAAAAAGTGTTTTTTTCCTATCTTGAAATGCATTTTAAAACAATAAAATCTTCCATTTTGTAAATCGGTATCCAGAAAAAGACTTCTGACCCATTGCAATATCATGGCAACCTACTGCTCAACACACGCCCCCCCCAGACGCACAACAAGGCAACACGGGAGGGCCTGAATTCCCTACAGGGATCGCCTTCACCCTGCGCGCAGGGCCACAGGACGCCTGTCTTTCTCGTTCGCTTCGTGCGTCTTCCCCGAACGTCTCTGTCTGTGGCCAGCGTTTCTTTGCACGCTTTGGCCTGATGCCTCTGGGGGGGCTCACCCGGAGAGGCCCCGGAATGGTTCCAATCAGGAGGACCGCCTTGGGTGCCTGACAGCAATATGGGCACCGGGGTCCTCCCTCGTGGGTCAGCAGGAGGATGGGGATGCGGAGAGGCGCGTGGAGGGGCGGGCGCCCGCGGCGTGGCTGAAAGGGTGGTAAAATTTTGACAAAAATGGATGAGAAGAGAAAAAGTAATCTGGGTAGGCAAATGGTTGGAGGAAAAAATACCAAAAAAGCACGATCGCTTCTGACCAGCGAGGGAAATGGTGCCCGGCCCACCTGCCCATTTGGCCTTCTGCTCCCCGCCCTCCGCCGCCCCGGGCGTTTGCAGGCACGAGCCCAGCTACTCTCTTTGTTCCTGACATTCTTCTCTACCTAGAGTTTCCAGTATCATGAAAAAAAATAATAGAAGTTCACTGAAAATGTTCCACAAGCCAATCCTATTTACTTCATCTTGGGTAAATCCTTTAGTTTCTCTCTGTTTCTGTCTTCCTACTTTCAGATGCGTGATTCAGTGACCGTCTCCCTTCCTCCAGGAAGCCTTCTTTGATTTGTCTAGTAGCCTATGTTCTGTCATCCAATTTCTCCTCAGTGTTGTTCAGGCGATTTCTTTACAATCCCCTGAGGCAGACACAATGTGTCTCCAGGCCACGGAGAAAACATCTTGCACACAGTAGGTTTCCCACAACAGCAAATTGCTGAATTAATGCAAGAACCAAATACTAAGGGAAAATTCCATGTCTCTCTAGTAATACATAAACCCTGGTGCAGAAAGGAACTTTCTACTGGCATTTTCATCTCCAATTGGAGGGCAAAGAGTAGAAATTCAGCAGATGTCTATTGACAATCGGATAGTAACAAAACTTGTTCAAAAATCGGAAAGAAATGGTATTTAAATATTTGCAAATATGCAAATCTTCTTAATAGGGTAGCTTTTACATAACTTAAAATAATTCATGAGGCATCCATACTAAGAAGCTGGGAAAAGTTCTGCCTTCTTTCCTTGTAGGAAGAAAAACACTTTCTTCAGTTTCACCCCCAAGATTCTTCTGGAATATAAAATCCTCACGAACTTTCTGAACGAAAGCCAGGCTTTGACCACATTGGGGATTTTTCCATATTAACCTTGCTAATTGCTGAGCAGTCTGTCGTAAGAGAGGAGTGCTTTTTATAAGATGCAAATCAGCAGACAGAGCCACAGAGAAGGTTTTGCTGCTGGTCAGGCTTTGTGAGAGGCCAGAAGGAAAGCAGGCCTGCCGGGCGGGTGCGGCCAGCTAGCCTCCCACAGACCCGCCGAACCGTCGGAACAAATCTGTATTTCTAGGACTCCTCACCCGGGGACAGACACCAGGCCACTCTCTGTCACTCTCCTTCCCACTCACTGTCCCCTAGAAGCAGGAAGCCGACGAGAGCCTTCCCACTTCACAACCTGGGGAAGTGGGGTTCCGAGAAGGACAAAGCCACGCCTTCTGGAAACTGACAACCAAGCTGTGTTTATTTCCCACTCTTGGTTTCCAGAATGTGCTCTGGTCTTTGGAGAGCCTGCCTGTGCCTGCGAGTCTCTCTTGGCCCGTCACTCGACTCTCCGAGAGGGACGCGGTTCTCCCCCTGCCCCAGGCTGCGTGACGCGTCTCGGTCCCTAACTCCCTGGTCGCTCCTTGACTTGATCGATACTGTGGAGCCCCCAGAACCCCTTCCAAGGCCTTCCTTGCCCTCCTCCAGCAGAGAACAGCTTCGTTCCACGGTTTATGACTACGCTTCCTCCATCTAACGCTGGCGCATACACAACTCCTGTTTGGACGGCCAAGTCCACCTTTCCCTCTTGTACTCCGTATCTTAGTGCTCATTCTAATGCTGGTGAGGCCTCTATTTGACCTGCTATCTGCTAGGCTCTCTCCCAGTTTCTTGGGATAAATACCACTGAACTCCACGCCATCACAGAACTGACCTTCCGTCCAGAGGCAGACAATAAACACCAAGCACAATGGATAAGTAAACGATAGAGCATGTTCTAAAGTGTTAAGAAATACGTTAGAAAGAAAACAGAGAGCAGGATAAAAGGGACCAGAAGTAACAGCAAGGCATAATTTTACATGGCTTATCTGAACCTTAGCTCGAGAAGGTAAGATTTGGGCAAAGACTTGAGGGAAATCCAGGAGGAGGAGTATCTGGGCAGAAGATCCAGGCAGTGCAAAGGTCCTGAGGCACATAGTTCTGGGTATGTTTAAAGAACAGGGAGGAAGCCAGTGCAGGTGGAACAGCGTGAGCAGGAGGGAGAGGTTGAAAACGAAGCCAGATTTAGGGTCTTGTGGGCATGGTAAGAACGCTGGTTTCTTTTTTTTTTTTTTAAGAACTCTGGTTTCTGTCCTGATTAAAACAGCAAGCCTCTGCAGGTTTTGAGCAATTGAAGGGCTTAACGTGCCTTATGTTTTCAGAAGGCCATTCTAGATAGCAGATGCAGAATAAAGAGAACAAGAGGAAGCGAAGGCAGAGCGGTTAGGAGGCCATGACAGTAATCGGGCAGGAGACTACGAGGGCTCAGAGCGGGGGACGGCGGTGGCTGGGGAGAAGTGGCTGGATATCAGATATAAAGGACTCTGAGGCCAGAACCCAAAGCATTTTCTGACAGACGGCTTTGTGGCCTGAACCATAGGAAAAATGTTGCTGCCACCAATTGGGGTGGGGGAGGGCTGTGGGGCAGCTTACGGGAGACGGGTCAGAGGGCAGGGCTGGATGTGCTGAGCTCGACATGCTTCTAGAGAGGCACCTGGAGGCGCTGGGAAGTCAGGTGGTCGGGCAAGCACGGGGCCCGGGAACGAGGTCCGAGCCAGAGTTACCCCGTGCAAATCTCATGCACACGGATGGTAGGGATTTGAAGCTTTGAGACGGGGGAGGGGTTGGGAGAGGGGGTAGCTGGGGGATGGGCGTTCAGGAGGGCACGTGATGGAAAGAGCACTGGGGGTTATATAGACTGATGAAGCACGAACTCTACCTCTGAAAATAATAATACACTATATGCTAATTAATTAGATTTAAGTAAATAAATAAACACAATAAATAAGTAAATAAATAAATAGAGGCTCGAGACGGAGGGGAATCGGCAGGAAAATGCGTGGTGGCCCAGGAGAGAAGGTCGGGACATCTGTCCTTGGACGCTCAAACACGAGGAAGTCAAGGAGAAGAGAAACGGCCACCAGAGGACAGGGGGACAGGGACAAGCAGTGTCCCAGGAAGAGAGACGAGAAGGTGTGGTGGCCTGGGATCACCGAGGCGGACGGAACGCTGTCCGCGGGTCAGGTGAGCGGAGGACTGGGAAGGCGCGGGGCCGGGGGCCTGGGCGAGAGCAGCTCCGTGCCGAAGGGCATGAACGTACGACCCGGTGCGCTGGGGACAGGACGGGGAAGAGAATTTAGACCGAGGGCAGAGGCAACTCTTCTGCAGAGAGACGCTGGAGGGGAAATGGAGTCAGGAGAAGGTGGGTCTAAGAAGGGAGAGATGACGGCCCGTTCCCATGGCGATGGGATCCGTGCAGAGGAGGGAGGAGGTCGGTGATGG
Organism: Potos flavus; assembly: GCA_028534135.1. Lineage (NCBI taxonomy): Eukaryota > Metazoa > Chordata > Mammalia > Carnivora > Procyonidae > Potos > Potos flavus. The sequence continues at coordinate 11,436 of JAPYYM010000856.1, forward strand.
AGACAGTGGCTGCCGGAGAGACACCCCCGGGAAGAAGGGAGAATGGGGCTGAAAGCACAGGAGAGGAAGAGCCTCAGGGGGAGCAACAATCAGATGCATCGTCTACTATTTCTCCGGGCTCCCCCCCCTTTCCAGTGCATTTGCTGAATCCTGTCATTCATGAAGGTGCCTTGTCGCTGTCTTCAACGGGGCCGCGGCGGGCAGGCGGTCTCGGCGAGGAGCGCGTGCACCCCGGGTGTAGATGGTCCGGTGGTCCGTGGGCAGGAATGCCCTGCCTGGAGCCATTTTGCAAACCCTTCTGTTGCGTGGCGTCTCTTTCCTTCGGCTGGAAATGGCAACCCCGGGCCCCCTTCCCATAATCACCCCCTCACGTGCGCCCACCGCATCCCCCACTGTACCAGAGGGTCACACACACACCCCTGACCGGACGGGCGCCGGGCTGGGAGGGAAAACCCTTCCGGGCCTGTGGCCGCCGGAGGACACGCCCAGGAAGCCGAGGCAGGAGGCGCTGGGGGGCAGCCCCCCAATGCCATGCAGGGGACAGACACGGCGGCCCCCGCGCTGACCTGCACCTGCCAACCCCCCTTCGGACGGGCCCAGAAGCAGCAGGGCTGTCCCAGGAGCATGTTTCGTTGAAGTTCAAAGCCCAGCCAGACGTCTCCTGCCCGAAACGAGCCCACGGTCGCAAACGGGTTTGACCTTGGAGACAGGCTCGTCCCCTTAGAGGATGTGATGCTCACTCTCCATGAACGGGACCGAAAACACCTTCAACTCTGCCGTTTTAGCAAAACTGCCTTTAGAACAAATACACCGCAATACGCGTTATAATGGAAAGTTCATCCATGCAGCTGTGAGACGTGATAAAATGCTCATTTTCAACGTAAGTGTGTGAGGGAGTGCGTTCTGACCAGATTTCCTTCGGGAGCCACAGGAGCAGAAGCGGCTGAAGACCCCAGCTCGTCCGGTCTTGCCCTCAGATGCTGCCCCCGTTTTCCCTTCGCACAGAATACGCGTTGGACCGCCTCGAGAAAACCAGAAAGGCCAAAAAGGCCAAATCAGTGCCTTCCGTGCCCACTCGACCATAAACATTGACAGGAGGCCTGGGAGGTGCTTTCTTGCTGCCGTATCCCTGGGGTAGCATCGCGGGCGAGGAGACCCCAGTCTAGTCCCTCCTGGGACCGGTCACTGCAGGAACCGGACAAGTGTGGGCAGCCACAGCGGCTTAAAATCATTCACTTGGGTCCCTGCGTCCACACGCAGAGGCAGACCCCCCACTGGGACGGGCTCGCGGTCGTGGGCCCCTCGCCGCCCTGTCCACCCTCATGGGAAGAGCCATACCCTCCGCACCGTGCTGTCAGCGGAGCTCCTAGTCCCGTAAAAAGTTCCATTTTCTGGGGCACCCGGGTGTCTCAGTGGGTTAAAGCCTCTGCCTTCGGCTCAGGTCATGATCTCAGGGTCCTGGGATCGAGCCCCGCATCGGGCTCTCTGCTCAGCAGGGAGCCTGCTTCCCCCTCTCTCTCTGCCTACTTGTGATCTCTCTCTCTCTGTCAAATAAATAAATAAAATCTTTTAAAAAAAAGTTCCATTTTCTTTGATAGCGCCCTACTGTTCCCCTGACCTCCCAAAACTCCCCATCACTAAACATATTCTCACAATAAGGCATTTCTCACATGAGGGTAAAAGCAAAACCAACCCCTCAGCACTTTTCACTCAGGATGGAGAGGAACAGACTCACAGAGACTACACGGAGGGAATGCTGTGCCAAACCCACTTTTATGCCTCATCGTTACAATAACGAATTTACAGGGGCGCCTGGGAGGCTCTGTCAGCTGAGCGTCCGACTCTTGATTTTGGCTCAGGTCGTGATCTCAGGGTCGTGAGATCGAGCCCCGCGATGGGCTCTGTGCTGAGCGTGCCGTCTGCTTGGGATTCTCTCTCTCTCTCTCTCTCTGCCCCTTCCCCCAACTCTCTCTCTCTCAAAAAAGAAAAAAAAAATGAATTTACAAAAGGAAGCATTTAAACATGATGAGAATTTGAGCTTTTCCCTTTTACAGAACCGTCTGTGGAAGGAGATGCCACAGGGTCCTCCTCGGGCGGGGGGTCCCGAAGGCGATGGTGGAGGAGCGAGGATGCGGGGCCCGTTTTGGGGGGACTCCTGTCTGCGCCCACCTGCTCGACGAGGCTGCTGGTCCCCGTCCAGAGCATCGGGACCCACGCCCTGGGGTCTTTCTATGTGTTTCCTTCTGTGAACTGACGCGGAACATTCAGCAGCTCGGTTGCAATATCCCGAAAACCCCGAAGGGAACAAGAGAAAACAAACGGGAAGCCCGTCAGAAGGAAGGAAACGCACCTCGCCGTCCGCCATCCCCCCGATACACACATAGACGGTCCTGGTGCGGTATTTGCCTCCGATTTCAGAAGGTGCCCAGCTCGGTGGAACAAAGCGAGCATTCTGGTCTCCGTGCAGCTCAAGGACCTTTCGAGCTGCGGCAGAGCTTGACGGAAATACCTCGTCGAGCGCCCTCGCTGTCTCTGTAACTTAGGACTCTCCAGTCAGCAAACAGTCAGCAAACCACAGGACCTGCTGCTGTGGGAGAAGCCGCAGCCTGTGCCGGACGGTTCCCAGCCCTGCGGAGTCGGCGGTCCGGTGGGAGAGACGGTTCCGCCATCACAGGGTCGTGCAGGGGCCTCCCTTTGCTTTTAAAATAAAACCCGCGTTCCCCTCGTGGCCCCGGAGGCTCTGTGCCGCAGCC
>JAPYYM010000857.1:0-14186 GCA_028534135.1 Potos flavus
AACAGTTTTTCAGGCTTCTGCTCTCTGGAGGTTTTCGCTCTTTTGCCGTTTTTTCACCTTTTCAGAGAGTCCGAGCAAGGAGTCTGCCCGTCCCCAGACCTCCGCATCACAGAGAAGTCTCAGTCTGCTCCCCTCTGCGAACACCGTTCTCACCGCAGCCCGCCACAGGCGGTGCGCACCCCAGCCACCGTCCCAGTGACCCCGAGAGGCCCTCAGTATCCTCTGCACCCTTGCGCGACCAAAGCCGCGAGGTCTAGGAACTGGTTTCTGGTGGCTGCCCGCGCCGCGACTGCTGTCCGGGCTCCGGTCCGCGCGGGTGCGCTCAGATTCCTGCCCCAAGCGGCCGCGTTCTCTCCGGCCTCTGGGCGGAGGGCGCCTCCGGTTCTCTCCCCCTCGCGCGGGCACAGGGCGCGAGCCGATGGCGCTAACGCGGGCGGAGAACACACCGCTCGTCCCGCCTCCCGCTCTTTGTGTCTGGAGGCCCCGACGCCGCGCTCTGGCAGCCTCCAGGCCGTGCAGCAGATTTCTAAAAGTTCCGATTTTGTGCTCCGCTGCTCTGCGGCTTGCCGGGAGCCGGCCCTCCCCCCGTGGTCTGTCTGCCCGTCGCTTTGGATTCACTTTTCCGCAAGTCCTACCTTCCGGAAAGTGGTCGATTTTCTGTTGCTAGAGTTGCTGTTCTCCTTCTCTTCTATCTCCTGCTAAGTTTGTAGTTGTTTAAAGTGGTTTGATAACTATCTAGCTGAACTTCTGGGATCAGTCACTATCTCCGCCTCCTACTTCTCCGCCATCTTGCTCCTCCCCCCCTTCACCTGTTTTAAACATGTATAAACTGTAGTAAACTGAAATAATGAAGCTAATATCCAATGAATGCTTAGAATAACAGGTAGAATCAATCCTTTCAATAAATTTTAAGTTAACAAGGCCCTAATAAAAACCTGCCTCACCTAAGAACTTGATAGAATAGCTTTTCAGAGCACTCACATTAAACTCCTGTTAAAATCTTTAATTCTATTAATATTTACAGCTGCTGAAGTATAAAGCATCCCAATGAATAAAACAGCATTATTTAGTTCCCCAGTCACCCTCAACAAGAAAACAAATCAGCCCAATTTAATATAAATTAGTAGTTTTCTGTTTTGTAAACGTAATATGGAAACCTTTTATTGGGTTTGTTCTAATTGACATTTATGTTTATAATTCCGCCAGAGCTCTTTTGTTATAATATTATGAAATGCTTCAGGGTCTAGAGGTATGGTAGAATTAACAAATGCTTCAGAGACTAATTGGGTTTGAATGCTCATGGCTCAGTAATTTATTCACTGGGTGCTCGGGGCCACAGTAGTTGACCTTCCCAAAACTTGATTTATTCACCTGTGAAATGGGATTGTAAAAATATCTGGGCTACAGTAGTTGACCTTCCCAAAACTTGATTTATTCACCTGTGAAATGGGATTGTAAAAATACCTGACATTATTTCTATGAGCATTCTGTGAAATAATATTGGGTTTGTGGTGAATATGTTTCTCACATAATGACTGTCTAACCTTGGTAAGGGTAGAGCAGGGGTTGAGGAGTGCATATTAACATGGAATCAGGTATTGGCTTATCTATAAGACTTTCCCCCCTCAAACAATTTCCCTCATAGATGGATAAAATAGAAGAAAACTGTTCAGATAATAACACATTTCTTTGAATCTGAGATGCCAGCAATTATGAAATATACTCCAATTTGAGAGAAGTCAAATTGTGATAAAATGTGGGTCTTGGAATTGATGATTTTCTGGTAATCGTTAGTATCTATTGAGCACTTACAATATACTAGGTACTATTCCAAATGTTGAACAATAATAACTTATTTATTCTTCATTTAAAAAAATCAATTAACTACTATTGTAATCTATATGTTGCAGAGATTGTTTAACTTCTCCAAGAGCACTTAGCTAATAAAGATAGCTGAGCCAACTGGGGAGGAGCCCTGGGCACTGAATGTACCTACACCAAGCCACCACCGCTCCCCGGAAAAGCAAACCTGGCCATGAGACTCTTTCACGTATGAGTCAAGGGTAGGAGAATTGAAGATAGAGGAAATGGGGGATAAGAAATGGCATCATTTCTGGGTTGTACAGCATGTTCAAGTGTCTACTAAATGGACTAATTTATTGATAATACCTAGTGTTAGAGAGTGCTAAAGTAAGTGTAACCTTATGAGTGTAGGAGACTTGAAAGAGAGTAAAGGATTACAATTATTCAACTGGAAAAAATACTTCAATGAGGGGCAATTGCACACCCCTGGACACTGATCGATGTTTACTATCTCTATAGTTTTGTGTTTTCCAGAATGTCATATAAATGGAATCCTACAGGATATAGTCATTTCAGCTGGGCTTCTTCCACTTACCAATATGCAAATAAGAATCATCTGTGTCTTTGGTTTGATGGTTCATTCCTTTTTATTCCTGAGTATTATTCAATCATATGGAAGAACCATGGTCTGGTTATGCATTCATCTTCTGAGAATATCTTGGTTGCTTTCAGGTTTTGGCAATGAGTAAAGCTGATATAAATGTTTATGTGCAGGTTTTTGTGTGGATATAAGTTTTCCAATCAGATGGGTAAATATTAGAGGTATAATTGCTATATTGTATGGTAAGGCTATGTTTAGATTTGCATGAGTTTCCTTTTCTTAGCTTGGTAACTTAGACTTAATCACTGAGCCTACAAAATATAAAAAATTGAAATCTATAAAATCTATAAAATGAAATAAACTGATATTAACTCAAAAAGCTTTTGTGAGACTTAAGTGAACATTTAACACAGTTCTTAACTCAGTAGGGACTAATACATGCTAAGTTAAGTATACTTACTATTTTTATTTTATTAGAAATATAAATATAAATATAAATTGATCCTTGTTACTCACTTCAGAAACCCCAAACTTGGGGTGCCTGGGTGGCTCAGTTGGTTGAGCGTCTGCATTTACATTGCACAATGTAAATTCATCTCCCCATACTTGTAATACGATTATTTTATTTCTACTCTTTTTGCATAAAAGTCTTTTGTTTTCAGCCAAATTCAACCTTATTTAATGATTCTGTTCACATGTTATCATTTTCATACTCAAATGTGTAAGCACTATTTTTTTTTTAACTCTATCATTTCTGGTGGGAGGTATAAGAAAACGCAAAGAGAAAAACCAGGGGTGCCTGGGTGGCTCAGTGGTTTAGAGCCTATGCCTTTAGCTCAGGTCATGATCTCAGCATCCCAGGATCGAGTCCCACATCAGGCTCACTGCTCAGTGGGGAGCCTCCTTCTCCCTCTGACCTTCCCCCCTCTCATGCTTTCTCTCTCTCGCTCTCTCTACTCAAATAAATAAAATCTTAAAAAAAAAGAAACCCCAAACTTGTCCTGACACCACTCTCCCCTAAGGGCATCAGTCAAGAAGTCATGGTAAGTCATTATATAAAATCTCTCTTAAATTTATTCCTTTTCCTCCATTTCCTCAGTCAGTGGCTTGGGTGTAATTCGTGTTTCACTTGGATTACTACAGATTCTATTACCTATCTCTCTGCCTTCTTTTTCATCATTTCCTCGTGTATTGTCCCTGCTATCTGTTCCCAAAAGCTGACCGTATGTGCCTAGTACAGTGCCTGACGTATTGGATGCATCAATCAATAGTGGTTGAATAAATGAACACATTATCCTCCAACTAGTGCCAACACATATGTTCAACACTCCTTTGTAAATAATGAAAATCGATGATAATATTGAGTATACATGTACATATAAATGTTTACAAATATTTTGACAAATTTTCATCTATGCATTCTGTGTCACATCAAATTATCTTCTGGTCTCTGAATTTGTCACATGCTTTAATTCTTCTGTGCCACTGCCTATGCTGTTTTTCTCTGTTTGAAACTTTCTTTATGTATCCCTTCACTCTATAACACATCTTACCCACAGCCAGATTCTACTGGATGCCCTTCCCATATTCTGCTATATTACTGTTTATCAAACTTTAATGGGCATATTGGTCAGATCTTTTTTAAAATGCAGAGTGCCATTTAGTAGGTCTAAGTTTTCTGCATTTCTAACTAAAGTTCCCAAAAGATGTTGATGCTGCTGTAGTCGAGACCCAGTGTTATAGTTTTTGTTTTTCTTGGCTATCTCTACTAGACAAGAAAATTCTCTATTATCTTTTACAGAAATTGTCACAAGTAGTATCTTTAGTGAAGCAAGTAGGGGTATTAGAAGGGACACTACACTGACGTCAAGAACTCTGGAATCATCTTTGTTTTTTGCCATATGAAAATTTAATTGTGGAACTAAACATCAAATGGACCAATCAAGGTAATGGATTTGTCACTGATACTGAAAGTAGATTTCAGATTTTCTCATTTATTTTCCAAATATATAATAGCTATCAGATATATGTAATCACTAGAAAAATATACACATTGCACAATGTAAATTCATCTCCCCATACTTGTAATACGATTATTTTATTTCTACTCTTTTTGCATAAAAATCTTTTGTTTTCAGTCAAATTCAACCTTATTTAATGATTCTGTTCACGTGTTATCATTTTCATACTCAAATGTGTAAGCACTATTTTTTTTTTAACTCTATCGTTTCTGGTGGGAGGTATAAGAAAACGAAAAGAGAAAAACCAGGGGTGCCTGGGTGGCTCAGTGGATTAGAGCCTATGCCTTTAGCTCAGGTCATGATCTCAGCGTCCTGGGATCGAGCCCTGCATGGAGCCCTGCATGGAGCCCTGCATGGAGCCCTGCATCGGGCTCTTGGCTCAGCAGGGAGCCTGCTTCCCCCTCTCTGCCTGTCTCTCTGCCTACTTGTGATGTCTCTCTCTCTGTCAAATAAATAAATAAAATCTTTATTAAAAAAAAAAAAAGAGGGGCGCCTGGGTGGCTCAGTGAGTTAAAGCCTCTGCCTTCGGCTCAGGTCATGATCTCATGGTCCTGGGGTCGAGCCCCGCATCGGGCTCTTTGCTCAGCAGGGAACCTGCTTCCCCCTCTCTCTCTGCCTGCCTCTCTGCCTACTTGTGATCTCTCTCTCTGTCAAATAAATAAATAAAATCTTTAAAAAAAAAAGAAAAGAGAAAAACCAAACATTTAAGAGATTTCTAAAATATATTAGTTTCTTCTAATTTATATGACAGTTTTCCTCTATTTACTATAGCTTCTTTCTTAGTTTTCTCTAAAACTGTACTGAAAACACCATTTTCATTTTTCATATGTTGGTCATGAGATTCTGACATAGTGGTTTTGTTTATAAGATTTCATTTTGTCAATATCCAGTGTAATCATTTAATGACTGATATTTTGGTAGCAGATAGTGAAGAGTACAGTAGAGCTAGAATACCAACTACTGCCTAGAGATTAAGTTACAGGGATCTTATAATAGAAGCTGATGAGAACTGATGAATTAAGGATAAAAACAGAGAGAGGAAAGAGACAAAAACAGCCAGCTGAATAGAACTTTGAGTATCTCTTCCTTCTTCACCACACACACACACACATTTCCAAGAATACAGTAAGGTCTCTTTACAACATCGTTAAGATCATGATGTGGATATACTGTAATTTATATACACTTTTTTTTTTTTTTTTTACTTTGAAAAGAGGCAGAAAACAACAAATTTCCCTCTCTGGGATAATGATACCCAGCATAACCCATGTTAGATATACAAAAGAAATAACAAAAGAATTAATTGTTTAAGTTGAATTCAAGCCTTTTTTCTTATTAGTCACCATTCACATGAAACCCAACCTAATAAACAGGTCTTTTTAAAGTGCTTGATCCTGATATATCTTGCACCACTGGGATGTTCCATCACTCTTAACATGTTTTTGCAGATTGTACTAAATGAATTTGGATTCTTTGATGCCGAATTCCCACTTGCTAATGTTGACCAGTTAGTTTGTATTCCTCCTTTGAAAGAGCTTCTCGGAAGGAATGAGTCAATGTTAATTCATTAATTCACTCAAATAGTTCAGTGCACCAAGAATATGCCCAGTAGTGTGGCAGGTGGGACACAACAGTGAATAAAATAAAGACTCCACCCTCCTGAAACTTATATTATACTAACACTCATAACAGGGCTAAAGTAGAGTCGAAGTAGCTTTCTGCTTACTCTTAGTGTATGGAAGGTATAGCATAATGATTACAGCCCCAGACACCCTTTCCACTCTAGTCTTATAGGAAGAAGCTAGCAATTACAGGCACTAGTGTTTGACCTTGTAATTCTAACCACTACTCTTGGCTCAAATTCTTTCCTGATGTACATCAAAGGGAGAGAACACACTGCCTGATTATAGATATACATCCATGGATATTTCTTATATTTCCTTCCAGAATACTCAGTTTCTGCCATACAAGTAATTCTAGCTGCCTGATACTTTCAATCTACCTAGTGCCACTTGCCCAACATTCTTTTCCCCGTATTCTTTGGGTTCATTTGGTTAGAACACCCTCACCTTCATAAAGTTACAAAAACTTCATGTTGTTTTAAAAAAATGTTTTTAAGCAGTTTTTTTTAACTTTTATATTTTACAAGCTAAAAAAAAAAAACCTGGGGACTTCGTGGTTCAAATGGCAAAGCTGAAAATTGTTAATTGTGTTTTCTACGTTCACTACATACAGAAATATGAAAATAATTATGGCGATCAGGAACACTGAATTTATGATAAGAAAGTCACATATATGCTGACATGGGCTCCTCTTGGTCCTAATCTTTACTTGAGATACCATGCTCATGGATTTTTGATTAATAACTAAAATTAAAAATTGGATTTCTTAGAAAGGAGAGGCAAACCAAGAAACAGACTCTTAACTATTATAGAGAACACACTCATGGTTACCAGAGGGGAGGTAGGGGGATGGGTGAAATAGGTGATGGGGATTGAGGAGAGCACTTACTGGGATGAGCACAGGGTGATGTATGGAAGTGATGAATTACTATATTGTAAACAGGAAACTAATGTAACACTGTATGTTAATTAGCCAGGATTTAAAGAAAAACTTAAGAGAATACTCCTCCATTTCCAACTAAAAAAAATCAGATTTCTTAATAGAAAGTAGATTAAATGTTTTTCAAAGATGTGAATTTAAGAAATGCTGGCACCACTTAGCCTTCCATAAACAAAAGAACACACATTCAATTAATGTAACACAAATTCTGACATAAGGAAACATACAATTACTAAGGATGCTTTGACTTAAACTCGGTGTAAAAATAGTGAAATGTGCTTATTTGTAACAGTTTCTTAGACATTCAATAAAGCTAATAGTAACTGCTAATGCCATACTGGCTTATAGACAATAACTTCATTAAGCTGCCCCACATTCTTAGACAACTACTTTTAGTAGCTACACTTTGCTACTATCACTAGTGTAATTATAATTGCTCTACAACATACAAGAATTTTTTTCCTAAGCATAAAAGGCATGTTCCAGGTCTAATTTTGAGAATTGGCACTACCAACTATGGTATATATTCAAAGCCATCAAGAAGAAAGTTTGTGTCTAAACCAAGCAACTCCTATCTTTCAAAGGCATGAAATTCCAAAATTAGGCATTCTCTTTTCATAAGCTAAAATATTATTTTGTCATATATTAAATGTCAGACATCTTCTGAATAAAACATATTAAAACGATTTGGTCAACACTATCATTGTGGTTAAGTTTTAGATTATTTTCTGTATGAAGTTTTCACTAGTACTAAATAAATAAAGGCAATATTAAGAAATGCATCTATCATGGTCCTTGGATATATATTTTTTAAGTTTTTATTTTAATTCCAGTTAATTAACATACTTGGTCCTTGTGTATATTAAGTGCTTAATAAATGTTTGTTCAATGAATTTAGTAAACTCTTATTACCTGGCTGCTCTGTGACTGACACAATACTAACAACAAAGGAAACAAAGCTATCTAAAGGATAATGCTTGACATTAAAAGTTAGAGGTAAACAGGTGTACCACTAAGTGGATTAGTTTAGCAATATGTACACAACTGTACTCAAAAAAAAAAAAATCTTCTGAGATAAGTGTCAGAGGAAATGGTAATTGATATGGGCCTTGGAGTATCAATGGACATATTTATTAAGGTTGAATTCAGAGTTAAAAACACAGTAATTCTAGTACATATTCTAGCTATTTTTCAGATCTAAAACTCAGCTGGAAAAAACAGTGATATATCTTAAGTCCTTGTTTTTTAATCATCAAACTAAACACTGCAAAGAAATCACACCCACTTCTAATTAGCAGATTCACATACAATAAAAAAGTTAACTGTGGTAAAACACACATAACACAAAATTTACCATCTTAATCACGTGCAGGTGCATAACTCACTAGTGTTAAATCCACTCATATTGTTGCTCAGCCAATCTTCAGAACTCTTTTCATCTTGCAAAACTAAAATTCTATACCCATTAAACCATAACTCACCATTTCTCCCTCCCCTTAGTCCCTAGCAACTAACATTCTACTTTATATCTCTTTGAATTAGACTACTCAAGGTACCTCATGTAAGTGGAATGATACAATAGTTCTCTTTGTGTGACTAGCACACACAGAATGGCTTCACTGGTGAGTCCTACGAAACATTTAAAGAAGAATTAATGCAAACCTCTTTGAAACTTTTCCAAAAAATTAAAGAGGAGGGAATTCTTCCAAACTCCTTTTAGGAATCCAGCATTACCCTGCAACTAAATCCAAATGAAGACACCAGAGGAAATATAAATATACCACTAAAATACCCCTGGTAAATCCAAAAGCAAAAAATCATCAACAAAATATCAGCAAACGGAATCCAACATCACATTAAAAGGATCATTCATCATAATCAAGGGGGATTTATCCCAAATGCAAGGATGTTTCAACATAAGCCAATCAGGCAATGTAATATATTACATTAATGGAATGAAAGAATCATATGATCATCTTAAAGGACACAGAAAAAGCATTTGACAAAATTAAACATCCTTTTATGATAAAAACTCTTAACAAATTAGGCATAGAAGGAAATCAGTTCAATGTGAAAAACAAAACCAAACCATATATGATAGGTGTACAGCAAACATCACACTCTGTGAAAGGTTGAAAGCTGTTCCTCTAGGATCAGGAGCAAAAGAAAATGCCCACTCTCACCATTCCTAGTCAACATAGTACTGGAAGTCCTAGCTAAAAAAAAATCAGTCAAGCAAAAGAAATAAAAGGTATCAGAACTGGAAAAAAAGAAGTAAAACTCTATCTGCAGACGACATGATTTCACATAGAGAAACTCCTAAACGCTCAACCAAAAAATTGTTAGATCTAATCAATGAATTCAGTGAAATTTCAGGATACAAAATTAACATACACAAATCACAATGAATTAACAAAGAAATTAATCCCACTTACAGTATCATAAAAAACAATACAGTATTTGGAAATAAATTTAAGAAGGTAAAAGACCTCTCCTCTGAAAACTGTAAGAATTTTTTAAAAAGATTTTGTTTATTTATTTGAGAGAGACAGACAGACAGACAGAGAGAGCAAGAGAGAGCTTGAGTAGGGAGGAAAGGGAGAAGCAGATTCTCACCGAGCAGGGAACCTGACACGGGACTCGATCACAGGGATATGAGATCATGACCTGACCCAAAGGCAGATGCTTAACCAACTGAGCCACCCAGGCGTCCCTGAAAACTCTAAGACTTCGATGTAATAATTCAAAGAGGACACAAATAAGTAGAACTGTACCCCATATATTCATAGATTAGACGAATTAAGATTGTGAAAATGTCAGTACTACCAAATGCCGCAAAAGATTCAATGCAATTCCTATCAAGATTCCAATGGCACCTTTTACAACAGTAAAAAAGACACTCCTAAAATTTATATGGAACCACAAAAGACCCTAAGTAGCCAAAGAAATCCTGACAAAGAAGAACAAGCAGGAGGCATCACATTTCCTGATTTAAAGCTATACTATAAAGCTATAGTCATCAAAACTGTATGTTACTGGGCATCTGGGTGGCTCAATCAGTTGAATGTCTGACTCTTGGTTTCAGCTCAGGTCATGATCTTATGGTTCATGGGACCAGGCCCCATACTGGGCTCCACACTCAGCAGGGAGTCTGTTCGAAGATTCTCTCCCTCTACCCCTTCCTTCCACTCTTTCTCTCTCTCTTTCTCAAAACAATCAATCAATCAATCTTTAAAACAACACAACAAAAACAGTATGCTATAGGCATAAAAACAGAAAAGTAGAGCAATGGAACGAAATCAAAAACTCAGAAATAAACCCACACATATATATGGTCAACTAATATTTGACAAGGGAGCCAAGAATACTCAATAGAGTACATTTCAAACTAATATAACACTATAAATTAACTAACTGAAATTGAAAGAAAAACTTTAAAAAAATATTCAACAGCAAAAAGACAGTTGCTTCAATAAATGGTACTGGGATAATTGGATATTTACATGTATAAGAATGAAACTGAACCCTTTTTATTGGCCACTCACAAAAATTAACTCGAAATGGATTAGATACTTAAATGTAAGGTGTGAAACCAAGAAACTTCTAGAAGAAAACATTGGAACAAAGTTCTTTGATATGGGTCTTGGTGATGATTTTTTGAATAGATACGTAAAGCACAAGTAACAAAACTATAAATCAACAAGTAGGACTACATCAAATTAAAAAGATTCTGCAAAGCAAAAGAAACATCTACAAAGTAAAAAGATAACCTATGGAATGGGACAAAATATTTCCTAATTATTTATCTTATATGTGGTTAATATCCAAAATATATGAAGAATGCATATAACATGATAGCAAAAAAAATAATAAAAATAATATACCTCTGAAATAATAATAATCCAATTAAAACATGGGCAAAGGACCTGAAAAGACAATTCTCAAAAGAAGATATATGAAAAAAAAAAAAAAAAAAAAAAGAAGATATATGAAAGGCTAATAAGTACATGAAAAAATGCTTAACAATGCTAGTCATTAGGGAAATGAAATTAAAACCACAATGAGGTATCACCTCACATTTTTAGAATGACCATCATCAAAAAGACAGGCCTAACAAATGCTGGCATGAATATGGAGAAAAGAGAACCCTTGTGCATTGTTGGTGGGACTGAAAATTGGTACGCCTACCATGGAAACAAAATGGAGGGGCTGCAAAAAATTTAAAATAGAACTACCATATGAGCTAGCAATTCCACTTCTGAGAATATATCCAAAGGAAATGAAAACACTAAAAAAGATGTCCGCACCCATGTTCACAGCAGCATTATTTACAACAACCAAGACATGGAAACAACCAAAGTGTCTACTGATGGATGAATGGATGAAGAAGCATGCATACTCATACATGCACACACAGTGGATTATTATTCAACTATAAAAAATAAGGAAATCCTATCATTTGTGACAACATGGATAGAACTTGAAGGCATTGCGCTAAGTGAAATAAGTCAGAGAGAAACATACTATATGATCTCACTTACATAAGGAATCTAAAAACCAAAACAAAACTGATGGAAAAGAGATGAGATTTGAGGCTACCAGAGACCAAGGAGTGGAGAGAATTGGAGAAAGGTGGTCAAAAGGTACGAACTTCTATTTATAAGGTAAGTAAGTTCTGGTGATGTAATGTATAACATGATAACTGTATCTAATGTATGATACACAGGAAAGCTGTTAAGAGAGTAAATCCTAAGAGTTCTCATCACAAGAAATTTTTCTTTTTCCTTCTTTCTTTTCTTTTTATTGTATGTATATTTATTGTATGTATATGATAATATAATATGTATATTTATTGTATGTATATAAGATGGACGTTAGCTGAACCTATTTTTGTAATCATTTCACAATATAAGTAAATCAAACCACCACAATGTACACTTTAAACTTATACAGTGATATGTGTTCATTATTTCTCAATAAAAACGGAAGATTTTTTTACTCAAAAAATCAGTTATATTAACTATGAACTAGTTGAAAACAAATTTAAAAATAATCTCATTTAAAGTAGCAACAAAAAGAATAAAATATTTAGGACTAAGTTTAGTTAAGGAGCTAAATTAAATTCATGTATACTAAAAACTATTAAAAAACTGATAAAAGAAAGGAGACACAAAAAAATGGAACCACAACTCATGTTCATGGATTTAAAGACTTAATATTGTTAAAATTTCCATACTACCTGAAGCAATATACATAGTCAGCGTAATCCCCATACAAACCTCAATAGCATTTTTAACAGAAACAAAAAAAATTCTGAAATTCATATGAAACCACCAAACACCACAAATAGCCAAGTCAATCTTGAGAAAGAACAAAGCTAGAACTATCACACTTCCTGATTTCAAGGAGTATTATAAAACCACAGTAATCAAAACAATATAGAAATGGCTTAAAGACAGATGTAACTGTTACTATTTTATACAACTTCCTATTTCATAAGGATTTAGATAAATTAACATGTGTAAAGAATTAGAATGATTTCTGATATAGAGTAAGCACATAGTAAGTACTATTATAATCACAAAGTTGTTATGAGTATTAAATTAGATTTTCAGATTTTCCTTCATTTAAATGTTATTGAGCACCTACTATATGCCAGGCACTGTCTCAGTCTCTGGATACAGAACACAAAATAAAAATGACAAAAACCCTCATCCCCAAGGAGCTGAACTTCAGTAGGAATTTCCATCATACCACATTATTATTTAAATATTTCTTTCAATACATGTAAATTCATATTTAAATGAATCTAAATTGCAATCCACCCTTTAGGCTGCAAGAGAGGAAGTAAAAGCTGGCTAGTGCAAATTACTGCTTCATCCATAGACTTCTGCCACCTGTTAAACCAGTAGTTGTAGCATTTTCCAAATAATGATATGCTTCAATCTTAGTCGATATCATTTTTGATACTCCCTCTCCTAAAACCTACCATACCAAGCATGATCCTCAAAAAATACCCATGGTGATTAATGTTCCAGCTTAATTGTATGATTTTGTATTATTCAGCTACGTTCAGGCTCTTTATCTTAACTGTGAGAATCAGGCTTGTACAATGAACCATTCTAAAACTGATACTGATGTAAAAGAAATGTTCCCAATATTTTGAAAATATTAAATGAAATGGATAATCTAGAAATTAAAAATGCCAAAAGTGACTCAAAAAGAACTAGGATATATACAAACACCAGTAACATTTGAAGAAACTAAGCTGTAGGGGAAAAAGAACAACAGCAATCCTGTGTCATAAAAGATAACAGGGCCAGATGATTTTGCAAGCAAATCTTTACTGGATATTCAGGGGAACTTAGAAGTCCTGTCTTTTTTTTTTAAGATTTTATTTATTTTTTTTTTTGAGAGAGAGAGAGAGAGAGAGAGAATGGCAGGGAGGGGCAGAGGGAGAAGGAGAGGGAGACAGAATCTCAAGCAGACTCAAAGCCCTGCATGGAGCCCAACATGGGGCTTGATCTCACACCCCTGAGATCATGACCCGAGCTCAAATCAAGAGTTGGATGTTTGGAGAGGGAGGAGCAAGATGGCGGAGGAGTAAGAGGCAGAGATAGTGTCTGATCCCAGAAGTGCAGCTGGATAGTTATCAAACCACTCTAAACAACTACAAACTTAGCAGGAAATAGAAGAGAAGACGAACAGCACCTCTAGGAACGGAAAGTCGACCACTTTCCGGAAGGTAGGACGTGCAGAAAAGTGAATCCAAAGCGACAGGAAGATAGACCAGGGGGAGGGGCTGGCTCCTGGCAAGCCGCAGAGCAGCGGAGCACAAAATCGTAACTTTTAGAAATCTGCTCCACTGAGGGACATCGCTCCAGAGGCTAAGCAGGGGGTGGAGCCCTTCCGGGGACAGCGTGGTTTCAGGACCCGCGGGGTCACAGAAAGACGGGGGGTGTCTGAGGGTGGCAGAGCTCCCGGATATCAGAACGGGGAAGCCAACGGCACAGACCGAGGCGAACAGTGAGCTACCAGCTCGGGCTTACCTTGAACCGTGATCCCGGCACAGTCGGGCCGCTGCTCTTCGAGCAGGGACCCCACAAGGGGCAGATCCGGAGAGACCCCCTCCTTCCTCCTCCGGGAGGAGCGGCGCGGGAGCTCGCGGCAGGAATCTGCTGGGTTTGGAGACTCCAAAC
>JAPYYM010000859.1:0-14184 GCA_028534135.1 Potos flavus
ACACACACACACACACACACACACACACACACTTATAGTCTTTAAAATATGTCACTGTTATGCAAGTAAGGGTTCTCTCATGGGGGCTGGGGGAGATAGCCATTCATCCATTTAGTCAATCAACAAACATTTATCAAGTATGTAATGCCTACTAAGACTGTGCCCGGATTTGGGACCACAATGGGGAACAAAATAAATCCAAACTGGGCACTTAAAGAGCTTGTAGTCCAATGAGGCAGACAAGCATTAACAAAATATTACGCAAATTAATACTTTAAATGTCACTATGAAAAGTGCCCTGAAGAAGGTCAGGGAACTCTAACTGGGAGCATAATGAAGGCTGGGAGCCAATACAGGCTTCCTGAGGATGAGACGTTTAAGTGAAGTCCTAAGGCTAAGCAGGTGTTAACAGTAGCCATATGAAGAGGAGGAGAACATGCCAGTCACAGAGAAGGACAAACACAGAGCCCTGAGAGGAGCTCAGTTTGCTCAGACCAAGCATGTGAATCCTAAGTAGGCATGTTTAGAATCTGCATGGTCACTAAGTATTCTTCCTTGTGAGTCTGCAACCTCTGCCTCCTCCCCAATCCCAAGTCCTGGGATCCTTATCCAACCGCCACAGCTGCTTAGATGCCTTTCTCCTCTAAAATATGTATTATGTCCTTCACTAAGTGCTAAGTACTTAATGCTTTAAACTACTTTTTAAAATTATCTTACTTGTATTCGTCTGCTTGGTCATGACATCAAAATACCATAGACTCGGTGGCTTAAACGACAGAAATTTATTCCTCACTGCTCTGGAGGCTGGGAAGTCCAAGGTCAAGGTACTGTCAAGGTAGGTTTCATTCAGTACCTTAGACTAAGCAGTTTTAGCCAGATCCTAAGTCTTTTTCCTTCCAGATCTGCTGTGATCCTATCTTTCAGGCTAATGTCTGCTAATGGCTAATGCTATATCTTAGGTGATCTTTATAAATTCAACACTTAGAAGGAGCTCTTAGAATAGCATACCATGTACCCTCCTGTGGGCTACCTATCACCAGAAGGTTGGAATGAACTACTGGCCACACCCTGAGATAAACAGAGAATCTTGCACATAAGAACACCACTTTGAGTAAAGGATGGAGGCAGGAAAGAGCACCTGAAGAACTAAGTGAAGCAAATTTCTAGCAGAGATGGGATCATAATGGGGACATGACTCAGAATAAGAGAGATGGATAGGACTATAATATGGAAGGCCTTAAACTCCAAGCCAATAGTTAGTAATATATTATATAAGCAGAAGGGGGACTATTGAATATTGTTGAACAGGAAGGTGACATATACAAAGACAAGTCCTTGGAAAATTAATTTGGCAATGATGCATAGGGAAAAGTAGAAAGGTGATGAAAGATGAGGTGGCAGTAAATCACTCTTCAGGCTAGGACAAAGAAGAGGACAGGATACCAAACCTTGAGTCCATTCCTAAGTCCTAGGAAGTTGGCCATTGATCCAAAATGAGCCCATCTTCCTTTCATCTCATTCTCAACTGTCTTTCCAGAAAGCCTCTTTCCTGGCTCCTTCCAAAAGTACCCAAACACAGACTAATTCTTTCCCTTCCAGGCAATTTTTTGTGGAATAGACCAAGGTGCCTGGGGTAGAAAAGGGGTTGGGGCACTGAATGAAGAATCTGGAAACAGCAAGGAGTTCTGCACACTTTCTGCTAAACTAACATACGAGAGCTAATCAGCATCAGGGCACAAGGCACTTGGGAATATTAGCTCAGTCATCAAAGTGACGATACTGTTATTACTTTCTGCATCAATAAGAGAGTTGAGCTAAAAAGGCCTGTAAGTCAATTTCTAGTGTCTATATTCTATAGTCTAGATTCCCTTGATTTTAGGAATTCAGGTCAGGCCATACCAGCATACAAACTGAGGTCAGGAACAGACATTCATTCATCAGGATGAGAAGAAGCCAGCAATACAAAGAGCAAGGGAAAAGATTTCTTGGCAGAAAGAACAGCATCTCTTAAAGGCTAAAAGAAAAACATGCTGGCAAGGAGAAAGACAAATGAGGAGGAAGAGTTAATAATGGTTTATATTTACTAGACACTGTCCACATGTTATATTCTAATTGTTTACATGTATTAGCTCTTTTAGACCTCACAATTTTCCTATAAGGCAGGTGATATTATCATTCTCGTTTTACAGAAGAAGAAACAGAAGCAGAGAAGCTAAGTTCTTAGTGGTGGTGGTGGAGCTGGGATTGGCTCCCTGGAAGTCTGGCTCTCATACCCACGCTCTTAACTGCAATGCTTGGAGTATTTATGGAACTGGACGATGGTAGTGTGGCTGGAGTACATGGAGCCAGAAGAATGGCCTAAGGTGAAGTTGGAGAGGTAGGTAGGGGCCAGCTCATGAAAGGGCTATGATAAATAAATTGATTTAATTCAATGTGTAGTGGGAAGTACTGAGGAGTTCTGAGTAGGAGAGTGACATGATGCAATTCACTTTCTCAAAGATCCCTCTGATCGCTGGGTATAGATGGCCTGGGATTAACAGTGTGATCATCACCTGGGAGCTCGTCAAAGATGCAGAACCATAGGCTCCAACCCAGGCATATTGAATGACAATCTTCCTTTTAGTAAATCCCCTGTGATATGTGTATGCACATTAAAAAACTGAGAAGCACTGGCTTAGAGATTTCTACTTCATAATGGTTGGAGAGTGGAGAAGCCTGTAAATGAGACTGAGAGGTGTGGCCATTAAGGAAAGAGAAGGATTGGGAATGAGTAGGGGCACAGAAACCAAAAGAGGAAAATATTTCAAGAGAAAAAGAGTTATGAGTTGCATCAATGGCGAATAAGCTAGACAAGGATCAAGTGGATTTGGCAACAGGAACGTCCTGGTGCTGAGAAAGAATAGGTCCAATGGACGGTGGTGATGAAGTTAGAAATTCGACTGTAATCTTAGACAAAGCAGAACAGGCCTCTGGAAATCAAAGTCAGGGAGGCAGAAGGCTTGAGCCAAAAAGATGTAGTAAGGTCAGAAAGAGCAGAGGTTTGAGGAAGAAAGAGAGAACCTCATCATGTCAGGGTTAAGATTTGGAAGAGAAGAGGTCAGAAAAGTAAACCCTCCACCTATGAAAAGATCATTTAAGGGTCTTAAACACCTGTTGCTGTGTTTACCTCTCTTGACTCATGTAACATACACAACGATGTCAAGCATACGCACTCTTCAGGTAGGGTCCAGATCAGAAAGTCACAATCAATATGGGAATGATCCAAAAAATTTATTCCTTCAGGTACTACCTTCCAGGCATTGGTCTAGATGCTGAGGATACAACAGTGAACAAGACAGACTTACCTGGTTCCTGCTTTTGTGGTCTTATGATGGGATGGAGAGAGGAAATGGGGATGTCCAGGGAAGGGGAGCAGAAAATACACAAATGGATACGCAAAAAGATGTCAAGTAGTAACAGGACCATAAATCAAACTAGACCAGTGTAATGATACAGAGAGGAATAATAGGTCCTGGTGTTTTGGACAAAATAATCTGAGAAGACCTCCCTGGGGTGGTGACATTTGAGCATTTGAAGAGAGAAATAGGATAAGTAGCAACCAGATTTATTTTAAAGCACTATATTTAGGACCTATACAGATTGTTCTAGAAATGTTGGGAATTCTGGAATATGTTCAGCAAGCCCTCAGGTGGGGAAGTGTCTTCCAAATTGATAATTACTTATAATAAATAATAAGGACCAGACCTCTAAGAAATTGCAGCAAGCCCCACCGGACAATGGCTTGGGGCTCTGTCTTTCTATGAATGTCTGGGGCAGGGTGAGACCAGTGAATCTGTGAGGCCCAGGAAGGATGAAGGGGCCAAGCTATCAATCATTTCAGTCTAAACAGTGCTGAGTTGTAGGGTGTGGGGAGGCTGCAGGTTCCAGGTTATTCCTGCTCTCATAAACCTCTTTTTTCTTCTTCCCCTAAAATATATTATTATACCATTTCCTCCTGGCTGGTTCTCAGGACCACAGCCCCGCTTCAGTTCTGTAATAGCAATTCTCTCAGCAATGGCTTCCTCACTGTACCACCAACCCCACAAAAGAACCTATGAGGCTGAAGACAGGCATGATCCAACTTCTGATAAAAGGATAGTCTTTTTTTACATCTGTTTCTCCACTGCAAAAGTTCTTCCACCTGAAAACCCAGACCTAAATATATAAAAGCTTCCACTTGGTGGAAGTTGCAAATTTTCTTCATGGAATGTCTTTCCACGGATAATTTGGAGCATACCTGAAAACTCTCTCAGAAGCCAGAGCTCTAAGTCAGTTGTTTCTTTCCCATTATGTCCCAGTGAGATTCTATTGTAAGAAAATGTAGTCCCATTTTGTGGCTCCTGAAAGCCAGTAAAGGAGTTTGGTTCTCTAAATTATATACCTCTATTTGGGGTTTTTGAAAGCCATTCCTTTCCTGGATTATGCCTAATTTTGAACAGGTGGCCTTTTTTATTCCGTTCATTATAACACTATTCCCAAATTGGCTAATAGCCCTTGATGCCCTTCTTAGATGTAACTGGCATAAATGTCTGCCTTAATAAAGCCGAATGTCGAGAGATGGGGTTTTTTCTCCCTTGAAAAATGCCATGTCTATGTTGAGTGCAACACATTCACTCCAAATTTCCTATTTCAGCCTGCAGAGATTTGTCATAGTGTGACATGCTGTACATTTCCTTATAGCATATCAAGACTATCTAGAAGATATATTACTTCAATTAGGTGTGTCAAACCATCTGCCACAGAAAATTCAAAATGCCCTCTCTGCCACCTGACGGAACACAGCTGATTTATTCAGAAGGTCGCTGGAAAGTTGGCAAAGGCTCAGTGCTTCATGGAGGGAAGAGGTGCTGTCACGAGACACAAAAACGAAAACCTCACTCATTAGAAAAAAAGGAATGCCTGCTGAAGGCACAGTGGAAGGAAACATAACAGATGCCCTTATTAAATTAGTTTAGTTTATAGTAGATTGCAGATCCCAGGTTGACTTAATATGAATGAGTCTCGATATCATCCTTGGAAGTCGATCAGTTATTCCGCAGCTGCTTTGCCACACCACCTGCATATTTTGCGTGCAGATGATGGGCAGCTCCTGGAAACCTCCTCATACAGGCTGATGTGCAATTTGCCACATATGCACAATTTACAATCCCTTGTATATTTGGACTGGGGGTAGAGAGGAATATGATGGAAATGTGGCATGTCATTAATTGCTCTGGATCTCTTTCCTACCTGAAAGATTATCAAGAAATGGGAGAGTAAACACTGACTGCTTTATTTTAGGGAATCAGCAGTGAAGTGTAAGCAGTATTAATGTGGTCGCAAGAGGAAGATGGGGGCCTTATGTATTTCTCCTAAGAGAAAAATGGGGGCCTTACATATTTCTCCCAACAGCAATGCTCTGAATCATACTTGTCACATCTTTTTCATAGACAATGTGGAGTGGATCTTACCCAGACTTGTTGTTCTTTCTCCTGCCCCATGTCAGCTAACAGAAACCCTTTACCCTGAACCCTTAAACACAGAATTTCTCAATCTCAGC
The DNA here is from genome assembly GCA_028534135.1 of Potos flavus. NCBI lineage: Eukaryota > Metazoa > Chordata > Mammalia > Carnivora > Procyonidae > Potos > Potos flavus. The sequence goes on from JAPYYM010000859.1 coordinate 5,579, forward strand.
ACTGTTGATATCTTGGACCTGATAATTCTTTGTTGTGTGTATATATGCAAGAGGAGGAGGTGTCTTGTGTATTGTAGGATGTTTAGCCACATTTTTTACCTCTATCTACCAGATGGTCTGCAATACGTCCCCAGTCATGACAATCAAAAATGTCTCCAGACATTTCTTTTTTTTTTTTTTAAGATTTCATTTGTTTGTTTGTTCGTTTGTTTATTTGAGAGAGAGAGAGAACACATGGGGGCAGAGGCAGAGGGAGGGACAAGCAGACTCCACACTGAACACAGAGCCCCACACGGGGGCTCAATCTGATGACCCTGAGATCATGACCTGAGCCAAAATCAAGAGTCAGACACTTAACCAACTGAGCCACCCAGGCGCCCCTGTCTCCAGACATTTCTAAATGTCCCCTAGGGTGGGAGAGATGAATCATCCCGGGTTAAGAACCACTCCATTAATGGTTTTGGGGAGAAGAGATGCCAGAGTTCCCCATGGCAAGTCACATGACAATTTTCAACCAATTGCAGATCACAAGCAAGATGATAGCTGTTTCAATTACTAAGGAATACCCATTGTTTCTTCATGCTGGTAATAGAACTACCAATGAGATCAAATTCTTGGACATAAGTGATTTGTGGATATAATGCTATTAAAATCCTGTTCCCTATCAGTCATGAGAGAGATAAATATGCCATTTTCATGATCTAGAGTACACTGTCCAAGGTCATGAGCTATCTCGTGGGTCTCCCAAGGAAATCAAGGCAGGGCAGATCAAGAACTCATAACCTTCATTTCTCATTGTCTAGTTAACCACAGCAAAAGCAAAGCACTATTCATCAAGACAAGAAGCAATCATAGTTCAGTCTTCAATTATGTCTCCTGTTTAAGTGTCAGGAAGCAGCAAGATGGGCTTCTCACAAACCCAAGAAGGATGTGGGCTATAAATACTATGGCACTCAGGATAGGAAGAAGTTCACATGGCCAAATGATGATGGCCAAATGATATTGTAAACTGCCATGTGGGAAAATGCTTTATGCTTTAAATCAAGAAATAAATGTTAAAGAAATTGGCACTGATTTTTGACAATCTCTCTCGTACACACACACACACACACACACACACACACACACACACACACAGACAGTTGGTCATGGCATATTTTAACCTAAGGTTTGGGTTCTATTTTATTCAGTAAAGAATATGTCCCTGGGCCCTAAATAACTAGTGCTTATTATGTGGAAGTTATCCTTTTACTATTTTCATAAAATTGATTAAAAACACTTTAAAGACTAAAATACATACCTACGTACAAACATACATAAAACTTTTTCTAAATTTCACTCTTTATGAAGTTCAAGACATATTTCTCCAGTGTAGAGGGATCACCTTCTTACATGTCTGTTGGAGCTATATTTTTATAACAGTGTTCATATGGCACTTAGCATTTTCCCACATATCTCAAGTAACCATTACAATACAACTGTCCTCATCTGACAACTGGGAAAACTGAAACTGAAGTTTTCTTCAAGATCATCTGGGGAGGGAAAAACCGTGGAAGATTAAACTCTTGCTCCTCTGGTTTTCTTTAAACCACTTGCATTTGTTGGGACACAAAAGAGACATACTAGCTGCTAAAAGACTATAAACTTAGATGTTTGCATCTAAATGATGGATGATAAAATGTTTAAAGGAGAAATGGTAACAAACTCGAATATGACATTCTAGACTGGCTCTTTGAGAAGGCAAAATGCTTGGTGGATCATAGTCTTTAAGTATAGCAGTATTAGTGGGCAAGTATAATTATAAGGGGATATAGACTCTAGGCATATCACACATGTGTGCTCCTCTTCCTTCTTCCTCCATGAATTTACTCAAGTTAAATCACAGTAACATGAACACCAAGGGTAGCCCTATAGTTAAAGGAAAATCATAGATAAGAGAAAATATTTTATGTGACTAGAGAAGGAAGCAGTCCCCACTATTGTACCTTGGAGATGATAAGAGAGCATATAGGTAATCGATACCCATCACCTCTAGGTCTTTTTTTTTAGTGCTAACTCACAGAGCTACCATCTCTTTTCTCTCAAGCCAACTGCTTTTTCAGGTCATGGTCTTTTTTTGGGTGGGGAAGGTTCTGTTCTTTTTTTTTTTCTTTAATTATGTTCAGTTAGCTAACATATAGTACATCATTAGTTTTTGATGTAGTGTTCAGCGATTCATTAGTTGCTTATAACACCCAGTGCTCATCACAACACATGCCCTCCTTAATACCCATCACCAGGTTACCCCATTCCCCCCATCCCCCTCCCTTCTGTAACCTTCACTTTGTTTCCCTGAGTGCAGAGTTTCTCATGGTTTGTCTCCCTCTCTGATTTCTTCCCATTCAGGTTTCTCTCCCTTCCCCTGTGGTCCTCTGCACTATTCCTTATGTTCCACATATGAGTGAAACCATATGATAATTCAGGTCATGGTCTTTTTAACTGAAAGTGTGGGCCAGCCCCGACACATCACCCTAGCCTCCCCCCAACTACTGGATCTACAGCAAGTGTTCTTACCTTGGAATAGTACTGACAGAGGGAGTAAAAAATTAAAAATTGCCTCCTAGTTCAGTGTTTAGGGGAGAATAAGCAATAAGAGTTTCATGGTGTCATACTCTCCTCTTAGGAACTAATTTACTCTAAGATATGTTTTCATGTTCAACGGCTTATAGGAAAATTGAGGGTCATAATATAAGCCAGCCTCCCTCAGGTGATATGAATAACTCATAACAAAACAATTTTGACTCAGCCAATGTTCAGCACATAGTCATAAAGAATAGGGCCCAGGTGATGGGCACTGTATAAACCTGAAACAGACTAGATTTAGGAATTAAAGCATTCAGAGCTTGTCAGCTGCTCCCCATGCATTAACGTGTGTTCCTGCCAAATAGTGCTGTCCATGCTGTTGTCCTTTTGCGGTCGCTATGCACCAATTATCTCTGCACATTTATCCTCATTATCTCTAATTATAATAATGAGAATCTAAAATTTTGTGGAGCCTTAAGTTACTTTCTGATACAAAGAGAGGAACATTAAGTCTTTCAAGTCTTTAGGGTGTCATTAAAGGCACAGCAAGAATAGCAGGCTGAATGACACCTATTGTCCAGAAAAAAATTAATCTACCTCTTTCAGTGTTGAGCAGAAAACCATGAGCTCAGTGCAGATGACAACATAGAATAGTGATATAAATAGTGATCTTAATCTGTGCATTGAGTTACAATGAAAAATAGTCTTGGGGTGCCTGGCTGTCTCAGTTGGTAGAACATGCAACTCTTGATCTCAGGGTTGTAAGTTTGAGCCCCACACTGAGTGTAGAGATTACTTTAAAAAATAAACAAATGGTCTTGTCATCTGTGGGCCTCTCCTTGCGTGCAGCTAAGATTTTAATTTTTCCTGAAGAGTTTTGGTAGCACAGTCACAGTCAAGCTGGAACTCTGGTTCCATTTGTACTTAATTCCATGGCTCTTGCTAAATAATAAAGGCATAGGCCTTGTGAGTCATTGTCTCTTGAACGTGATAACTCCAGCAAACACATTTTAAAGAACTCCAAGGCCTTCAAGAAGCCTGCCAGGAGAAGTAAGTTCTCTAGAATTTACAGGTTATTTAGAGACTATAGAAAGGTGTTATATTATGGGTCTAGGAACCAGCTTCTCGGTGAAAAGTTATTAAACAAATAGTCAAAACAACAACCCTGTCCTTCCAACAGGATTCCTGCCTTTTCTAACCTGTCTGACTTCTCAGTGCTGTGGGAATTCCAGTGTCTACATAAGCCCACTTGTATCATGGAATATTTGTGTTTAAAGCATACTTCATTATGCCCAATCCTTTCAACATAGCAGAGGACATTCTAATTTGTCTAGAAGACCCCCTTAGAGATTATGTATTTGCTCAGTAAAGTGATTTTGATTTAGACCCTGATATTTTGGCATATACACCATCCCTACACTGAGTATTTATCAGTGAACCATTGCCACTCCTGTTCTAACACGGGACACGTGCTCATTTTCTTCCAAACACAAATAACAGAATGGGAATTTTCAAATTTTTAAGTCAGTTTCTGACCACACTTTTAATATAAAGGATTATGTTCTCATTGTTGGATAAATATAATGTGAGTGTTTCCTCAACACAAATAGTGTCCTTCTCATGTAGGTTAGTGGATTTTTTTTTATAATATTAGTGCAGTTTAAACTTGTATTTCTTCTGAGACTACCTCACATTTCAAATCAAGACACTTACCTATCATATGCACATAGGATAATTTCCATAGCAACAGTCCTCTTTAAATTTTTAGTATTGTCATTTTTAAGTACTAATTATCTGGTTGTTTGGTTGCAAAAATCACAGGCAAAAAAAAAATGGAATTCAGTAAAAATGTGCCAAACACTGTGGTCTGATGTCTTTGGAAATAAAAGAATATTCAATAAAAGCCCAGTTTTTCATTATCATGTAGCTTTGTACTATTCTTTTTCACAGCTTTAACCTCTGTCCTCTTACCAAAAAAAAAACCCCAAAACAACACAAACCCAGGAGACAGATGTAACAAATACTTTAAAAACTGAGCCTATCACCGAGGTAGTTAGCGTCCATTCCTTTTATCTTACCTTATTGTGGCAGCTGAAATGCGGCTCTGGAGAGGTTTCCTGAAACTGCTTCTTAATAGATTCTAAGAGAGTTGCGGGTTATTTGAAGAATCCTTGACAGACACTGATGAAGGAAAAACACTCCATGAAACATACCATACACTTCAAATCTAGAGAGGGTCACGTGGGCAATTACAATTCTATTTCAAAGTTTGTTGGTGTGGAAATCCCACAAAAGAGTTGCACCTCTGAGTAACTCCTTGCTCCCATCCCCGACCCCATCCACAGCCCCTTCCCCACCCAAACCATCAGGGAACAAGCCCTCCTGAAGCTCTCTTCCTGGGTGCCCTGGGGCTACGCTTGTATCTGCCTCCACAGGTCCTCTGTGAAAGCTATTTATGCAACATGGGTGTGTTTCCCAAAGGCTTCTAAAAAGATTCGATGATTCTGGAATTCTTAAACATCTTTTGTCAAAAAAATTTTAAGACAAATTAATTAATTTGTCAAATCCTTCCACTCAAGCATCATGAGATTCAGATAGCAATAGATTCCTGCAGAATAAAGCATCATTTCCCAATAGTGCTAAACATCTTTTTTCTTGCTCTTCTTTGTGTTGCAATTCATGATTCTGAAAATATTCATGGATTGGTGCAATATTCACAACAGTTGTACTTGGCTGAGGAATACTTTGCAATATTAAACAATTCATTTTTCCCTTAGATCTGTACATCTAGGCATAACACCAAGAAGCAGGATATCATTTCTTTACACTGGCAACTAGCTGGAAGATGAATAATATAACTGCAAATACTTTTATAAGAATATTTAGTGAAGTTGAATATTTAAAATATTTTAAAATTTCAGCTTCATTTATTTTTATTTAAAATGTGATATTTATTACAATATATATTTTTGCCTTTAAATTTAATTGATAACTCTGAATATTAAGTTTTATAAAGCTGTATGAAAACAATAGCTTTACACCAATGTTCTAATTGTCATTATGAAAGCTGTCCTTTCTTCCCTTCCAGGCTCTTTGACTGGTCTAATAATTAAATTGACATAAGACAGATCAACAGGAGAAAAAGAAATTTAATTTCATACATATGGGAGCTCATAAAACTATGAGACTCGGGGTACCTGGGGGCCTCAGTGGGTTAAAGTCTCTGCCTTGGGCTCCGGTCATGGTCTCAGGGTCCTGGGATCGAGCCCCACATCGGGCTCTCTGCTCAGCAGGGAGCCTGCTTCCCCCTCTCTCTCTGCCTGCCTCTCTGCCTACTTGTGATCTCTCTCTCTGTCAAATAAATAAATAAAATCTTAAAAAAAAAAAAAGTATGAGACTCAATGAAGCAACCAAAGCAGGCAGCTTTTATACCTTTTAGACAAAGAAACAATTTGTGACAAATTGACAAGACAAAGAAAGTTTGTTTATCCAGCTTTCTTGGCCCTGAATTTCCTCTCTGGTGATGAGTGTGCCTTTTGCCCTCTGGGTACAGATAGACTAGGCTTCACAAGGGAAATTTATTTCCTGCTTTCAGGGGAACAGAGGAGGGTCACAGTGCCCTTACTGTACCGCCTGTTTCTTAAGTAACTTTAATTCAAAGTCATCAGAATTCCAAAGTGGCATATTTTGGGGTGTCTGGCTCTGAAACTTGTCATGGTACAATTTCAAGATAGGAAGATAAAACATGTTTTATTTAACAGTTTGTCAACTGATTTTTAACTGACAAATTCCCAGGCCACATAAATGCTAGGGGCAGGCCTGTTCACCTTTAGTCAGGAATTCCCAATTTTGTGTTCAGTTTCAATTTACCTGGATGGCCTCTTGTCAGGCTCTTCTCTGCATACTACTGTTGTGCAGTTTTCTTGGATTCTCAGAAGGACATAAAGATGGACCAAAGTGATGAAGCTTCTCCAGTTTCCACCTAGGATTGTATCTTCCATGTTCTGCTTTCTTCCAGCACTCATCAATATATGAAGGCATGATCTCAAGGCTTAGTGGAATGAAAGCCATCAAATTCTCTCCAGAAAGTTGGAGAACTATTTTCAAGTCTATTCCAGGAAATATGTCCAAATGAAAAGAGTTTCCTTCTTCCCTTTCATCTTATGACGTTATGACCCATTCACATCAAGTATATAAGGTATATTCTGTGAGTAAAGCAAAATTTTCTGATCAGTGAGTCATTCTCTCCAAAACAGAAAAGAAAAATTACTCATGTGGGTTACAATTACTTGGTGAAAGTTTCTGGAACATTACTTTTTAACACTCCTCATATTTTTAGATCTTTGCCTTATGGTCTAAATTTAAGAAGCTAAACACCGTTTGAACTTTATTTGGAATAAACTAGTCTTATATCATTATTGTAAGAATGCCCGGGATCTATCTAATGGGGAAGGGGATACTTCCCCAATTTATGCTCTAAGGTCTGCACGAATCTGTCTCTCAAGATGTAATACATGTGTAAGCTGCTATTAATAATAATTTGTCGTGATTAGGGAAAAAATTAGGTAGTCCTTGACTGTCAGGTTGTTATCCTAATGAAAAGCTGTCAAGATAATTTTATTTTACCCTGAAATGTCTCCATCAATTAACTTTAGCTGATTGCCAGAACATTAACCTTGGTTTGCCTTTCAGATCTGCTGTTCTCAGAATGCTGTGTAAATAAAGATATGGTATCAAATATGTCACTGTTTAAAGTTGATTTGTTGGATTTTTTCTATGCAATAAATAAAATCTAATGTCCTAATCATGAAAAATGCATTAAGTATTTTCCTGGGATTAAAAAGGATACCTGGAAGTGTCAAGGGAAATCTAAATCTTATGGCAGGTGCAGGTCTGATGCAGGTTTTTCGATGTCCATAGAACTACCTTATGATCACATAAAACCATAAAAGAAGGACCCCATAAGGGACACCCATTGTTACAATTAGTACTGGAAGGGACAGCTGTAAGATCTCCTTGACAATTTTGGTGATAGTAGGCTCCCCAGGAAGGTTATACTCATGTTTCACATAAGAGAAGCAGGTCCAGATGACAGAAAGAGCAAAATATATTAGCATTTTAACGGCCCCAACACAACAGAGTTTTAGCCAGTGATAATATCCCTAAAAAACCCATATCTACCCCAGTTCTGTTCCTTGGTTTTCTTCTATTGGAGCTCTGTTTTCTCCAGAAAAAAATGAGGTGTTGGTACAGAGAGTAATGATTTACAGATCTCTTGCCACACAGCTGAGTTCTTAATGACTCCAAATGCATTTGGGGAAAGCACAGGGATACTGCATTATAAATAATATTGACCTTTTCAACAATTCAGCAAAATTTTACGTTAAATAGTTTTTAAGCACTTCTTCCTGTACTTGACTGAAAGCTCCTCAAGAACAGGAATAACATACAGCACATGACTGCCTCCCTCAAATATCCAGCAGATAGTAGAGGTTCAAATATTATTTGTTGATTGAGAGAAAAAAAATGAATGGACTTGTGTTTCTGATCAAATGTTTGGTCAGGTAGCCAACTGAAAATAACTAAAAAGACTGAGGAAAATACTAGCTAAGCCTTATTAATGTCACTGAAGACCTTATAAGAATGTGGGGATTCTTCAGGCCAAATTCTATCTGTAGGAGAAAACCCAGAAGTTTTTCCCTCATAAGAGGAAATCACTTGTACTCTGGGAACATTTGCTGAACCTGGCAAACTCGAACTTCAGTTTTCATGGCTTCACTGGTACAGGAACAGAAGCCACAGTCAGAACCTGCCAACTAGAGACTTTAATAGGAGACCTTCCCCTCATAAAGTTCCATTTGCAGTTTAAGTCTCAACCAGATGCAAACTACCTCTTCTCCCAACATGAGGATACTTCAAGAAAAGTTGTTTTGGTGCTGAACAAAGATGGGGAAAATGTCCCTAAAAAGTTATTTTAAAAAGGTTGGCCTGGGGCACCTAGGTGGTACAGTTGGTTGAATGTCTGACGCTTGGTTTCAGCTTAC